>BSBK01001045.1:600000-850000 GCA_027943335.1 Chamaecyparis obtusa | reverse complement strand
CTATGATTCATTATCCATTTAGGTTATGCTATGTGATTTAAGGATTGAAAACAAGAAAGGAAAGCTAACAATGCTAATATGATATAGAAATGTAGAACTAAACTAGAATAATAAAAATGCATGAAAAAATAAGAGATTGACGACCATTTTCTCATGGAAGAGGCCAATATTTATAGATTTTTGGAGGGAGGATTAGGGTTTGGATGAGATGGAAACCTATGTGGCATCCACATAGGAGCCACATAGGCTTAGGAGGGATAACTATTTCAAAGGGTCCAAATGAGACGAGATGGGTATTTATGGTTGAGTGGCCACTAATACATTTGGGGGCATTTTGCGACGGCTATGTGTCGCAATAGCAACACCCATAGACGTCGCTATTTTTTAGTCGCAAATTGCGACGTCTATGGGTAGCCGTCGCAGTTGCGACACATATCCCGTCGCAATGTGACTAAGATTTGTTAGCGGCATGGGCGTCGCCCCCCGTCGCATGGCTTCGGAGGGCCGTCGCAATCGCGACGGACCTCCCAAGCAATTGTGACGGGCGCCTGCATCGCATTGCGACGGGTTGCCGTCGCAATTGCGATGCCCATGGGTGGATTAAAAAAAATAAATTTATTTAATACATTGCTAATGAACCACATTAATGCTTTTTTCTTTCAACAAATGAGGACAGCCACTGTAAAGACAACATGATAATGTACACTCACTGTAAGGACAGTCACAAATGAGGACATCTCACAGTGACTGTCCCTAGTGTAATTGCCACTTGAATGTATTGCTATTAAGCCACATTAATGCTTTTCTTCTTCAACAAATGAGGATAGTCACTGTAAAGACAACATGATAATGTACACTCACTGTGAGTGTACATTATCATGTTGTCTTTACAGTGACTATCCTCATTTGTTGAAGAAGAAAAGCATTAATGTGGCTGAATAGCAATACATTCAAGTGGCAATTACACTAGGGACAGTCACTGTGAGATGTCCTCATTTGTGACTGTCCTTACAGTGAGTGTACATTATCATGTTGTCTTTACAGTGAGTGTACATTATCATGTTGTCTTTACAGTGTCAATATATGCATTATTACTTAAACTGAAGAGTACTCTAAATAATATGTCATTGTGGAGTTCTGATTGCTTCCAATTTGATATACGCTTGTTCTACTTATGTATCCAGCATCATGTAAGAAAAGTTGATGCTTTTAAAATAGATTCATTTAGCCATGAAATGCCTGTGCATGTTACATACAAGATTCCAAGGCCCAAAACTTATTACTCATTATAATTCATGTACAGAATGATAATCAACCACAACGAGGCATGCGTAGGCGCTGCTTAGATTTTAAGGCATCAGAAGCTCGTAGAAGAAACTTGACCAATGGCTCATGGAATGAAACAAACTTATTGCCTAAAACAGGAGCATTGGTAACCACAGATGATGGTTTTGAAAAGAACACTTCACCATCAATGTCACGTGAGGGAACTGCAATTTCTGATGGCAAGCAACTTGTAGTATATAAGAGAGATGCAGATACAGATGCTGGGAATACATTGCTAATGAACCACATTAATGCTTTTTTCCTTCAACAAATGAGGACAGTCACTTTAAAGACAACATGATAATGTACACTCACTGTAAGGATAGTCACAAATGAGGACATCTCACAGTGACTGTCCCTTGTGTAATTGCCACTTGAATGTATTGCTATTCAGCCACATTAATGCTTTTCTTCTTCAACAAATGAGGATAGTCACTCTAAAGACAACATGATAATGTACACGGGCTGTAAGTGTACATTATCATGTTGTCTTTACAGTGACTGTCCTCCTTCAAGTGGCAATTACACAAGGGACAGTCACTGTAAAGGCAACATGATAATGTAGAGAAACGTTGTCATTTGTATTTTCAACAGTGCCGAGAGAGATTCCCTCCGCGAAATCACAGCTACAATTTCTGAGTACGTTGGGTTTATTTTTCTTTTGTCATTATTATGTAATCTGGTATTCAGCTGTTACAGAGCTAAAATACCCAGAAATGAGGACATATCTGTGTTGAATTTATTGTTAGCGGCTTTGGTTATTTAGAAGTTTAATTTTATTTGTTCATCTTTCAAGCACAAACGTTTTGTGGACCGTAACATCTTCATTGTTTCGGGTATGCAATGAAACAGCCGTAACTTGCAACTACCTTCACGGTACTTGTGTACATTATCATGTTGTCTTTACAGTGAATGTCCTCATTCAAGTGGCAATTACACAAGGGACAGTCACTGTGAGATGTCCTCATTTGTGACAAGGACAGTCACACATGAGGACATCTCACAGTGACTGTCCCTTGTGTAATTTCCACTTGAATGTATTGCTATTCAACCACATTTATGGGCCCGTTTGGACCACAGCACACAGTAGCATCTACAGAGAAGAATATCCCAGGTGTAACAAGTTGTAAGAATATACCAACAGTTCTAAGAAGTTCCCTAGCACATAGTAGCATCTACAGAGAAGAATATACAACATGAGGGCAGCCACTGTAAAGACAACATGATAATGTACACTCATTGTATGTGTACATTATCATGTTGTCTTTACAGTGACTGTCCTCATTCAAGTGGCAATTACAGAAGGGACAGTCATTGTGAGATGTCCTCATTTGTGACAAGGATAGTCACACATGAGGACATCTCACAGTGATCGATTGTCCCTTGTGTAATTGCCACTTGAATGTATTGCTATTGAACCACATTAATGCTTTTCTTCTTCAACAAATGAGGACAGTCACTCTAAAGACAACATGATAATGTACACTCATTGTAAGGACAGTCACAAATGAGGACATCTCATAGTGACTGTCCCTTGTGTAATTGCCACTTGAATTACACAAGGGACAGTCATTGTGAGATGTCCTCATTTGTGACAAGGATAGTCACACATGAGGACATCTCACAGTGATCGATTGTCCCTTGTGTAATTGCCACTTGAATGTATTGCTATTGAACCACATTAATGCTTTTCTTCTTCAACAAATGAGGACAGTCACTCTAAAGACAACATGATAATGTACACTCACTGTAAGGACAGTCACAAATGAGGACATCTCACAGTGACTGTCCCTTGTGTGATTGCCACTTGAATGTATTGCTATTCAGCCACATTAATGCTTTTCTTCTTCAACAAATGAGGATAGTCACTCTAAAGACAACATGATAATGTACACTCACTGTAAGTGTACATTATCATGTTGTCTTTATAGTGACTGTCCTCCTTCAAGTGGCAATTACACAAGGGACAGTCACTGTAAAGGCAACATGATAATGTAGAGAAACGTTGTCATTTGTATTTTCAACAGTGCCGAGAGAGATTCCCTCCGCGAAATCACAGCTACAATTTCTGAGTACGTTGGGTTTATTTTTCTTTTATCATTATTATGTAATCTGGTATTCAGCTGTTACAGAGCTAAAATACCCAGAAATGAGGACATATCTGTGTTGAATTTATTGTTAGCGGCTTTGGTTATTTAGAAGTTTAATTTTATTTGTTCATCTTTCAAGCACAAACATTTTGTGGACCGTAACATCTTCATTGTTTCGGGTATGCAATGAAACAGCCGTAACTTGCAACTACCTTCACGGTACTTGTGTACATTATCATGTTGTCTTTACAGTGACTGTCCTCATTCAAGTGGCAATTACACAAGGGACAGTCACTGTGAGATGTCCTCATTTGTGACAAGGACAGTCACACATGAGGACATCTCACAGTGACTGTCCCTTGTGTAATTGCCACTTGAATGTATTGCTATTCAACCACATTTATGGGCCCGTTTGGACCACAACACACAGTAGCATCTACAGAGAAGAATATCCTAGGTGTAACAAGTTGTAAGAATATACCAATAGTTCTAAGAAGTTCCCTAGCACATAGTAGCATCTACAGAGAAGAATATACAACATGAGGGCAGCCACTGTAAAGACAATATGATAATGTACACTCATTGTATGTGTACATTATCATGTTGTCTTTACAGTGACTGTCCTCATTCAAGTGGCAATTACAGAAGGGACAGTCATTGTGAGATGTCCTCATTTGTGACAAGGATAGTCACACATGAGGACATCTCACAGTGATTGATTGTCCCTTGTGTAATTGCCACTTGAATGTATTTCTATTCAACCACATTTATGGGCCCGTTTGGACCGCGACACATAGTAGCATCTACAGAGAAGAATATCCCAGGTGTAACAAGTTGTAAGAATATACCAACAGTTCTAAGAAGTTCCCTAGCACATAGTAGCATCTACAGAGAAGAATATGGGTCAACGAGGTTGACTTCAAAGCCATGCAATCTAATGGTAATAGTAATATCATAATTTGACATACTATCAGAAATACTTCCTAAATAGACTATTCAATCTTATAAGAGATGGATTCATGAGAACTATTATTTATGAAATATGAGTCAATGACTTTAATTAAAAAAATTACACAATCTAATTCTTGTAAAAATATCAAAATTTGACACATTGAAAATACCTTCCAAAAGTATCGTTAATTGATTAATATGAATCACTACTCATGAAATATAATTTTATAAACCTAATCTAAAAACTACACAATAAAAATCTTAATAGCAATATTGTAAGAAACTATTCCCAAAAGCAAGCCTAACAAAATTTGATGAAAATAATTTTTGTTTCACTCAACTTTGACATTCACAACTTCCTCTTTTATTATAATAAGAAAAAAAATGTCTTTTTAGATATACCTCATGAACCATACTCGAATAATCTATCATTTTTCTTCTCAAAAACATATTTGCAGAGCCTGCTTCTTTTACTTGTTTGTACTTTTATCTCTCTGATGGAAAGGGTTCCTTCAGGACACATTTTTCCAAGTTCACTGCTTGAGATATTTGAGGAGGGTTCCCGTGCTTGAGTATCCATCCAACCCATATTCGAGTAGTTCTACAATTGCACAGTCTAAATTAATAATACTGACAATTGAATGACGAATGATGATACATAGAATTGATATAAACTAATCCTAAAAACACTAAAACATTATTAATATATTTATATTTCATAAATAAAATTGATATAAAAGATTTGGAAAGATACATTAAAAAATAGAAAAACAGTAATTTATAATAGAAGGAAACTTAAATTGCTATTTAAAAAAAAAACAAGAGTCTTAAATCTTATCATTTTGTTTCATTATCATCCATAAGTACACACCTCTAGCATAATAATTATATTTTACCACCCATAAAATGAAAAAAAGATTTTCACAAGAGAAATTGAAGGTAGATTATAAAAATGAACCATCTTATTGGAAACTGGAACTGTTATCATACCCAAAAGGACTACAAAATTTCACCTTATCATACCCAGATTGTTGCTTTGCCTGGCGGAGGGAAATTTGATCAGTAAAATTGACACAGAGTATGTTGTCTCCATTGTCATGCTGGATAACAAAACACCAACTTTAATGGGCATGTACTGTCCCTTGTGTAATTGCCACTTGAATGCATTGCTATTTGATGCAGGGGCATCCCTAATGCAAGCCAAAGACACCATGATTGAAGGAAGTTTCCATGAAGCCAAGGAGTCAAATCCTATCAATCGGAACATAAGATTTTCACCTTGGAGCTTTGAAGGATTGACTGGTGAAAGGTCCTTTTGATTGACAAATCAGAGTCTTTTTGAATGACAAATTAGAGTCTTTTTGAATGACAATAAATTAGAATAGGAGTTTTAGATGTTTTCTTGGTTTGTAATAAATATTAAGGATTGATTTTATCTCCTTATAAACATCCACTTGTTGGACACAAGACCCCTTGGTGACTTATAAACCTTGGGCATCTTTTGAGTCCTTGGATGAAATGAGCATAGTAAGTGTTTATTAGGTGTCTTTTAGATGTTGTTAAGAAGTTTGAAGGTCCAAAATAACTTTAATAAGGTTCCTAAAGTTTCACAACACATTTTTAACCTTCTCGGCAAAGTTGTTTGCAAAGTTGTAATGCAACTTTAAAAGTTGCTTAGCAAAGTTGACATTTGTTGGATAAACTGTTCTAACCACCTAGATGGTTGAACCAACATTTGGAGAGCCTATTTTAGGCTTCAAATGGTCGAAGACAGACAGAGAACCAGTATTGTAATCATTTTGCTTTCATAAAAAATAAAAATAACCCTGTTTTAGTGCATTTCTGGTGAAAAACGAACTCTGTACGGCTGTACGGATGGTGGTTGGATGATAAAATTTGACTGGAAGTTGTAATAGTGACATCTAATGCTTTGGAAGTTGGTTTGATTGATTCTCTTTGTTTTATATCTAAGTTATTTCAAATTTTCTGTGCATTGTTTACAAACCCTCATTTTCAGGGTTTGACTGATGTAAAGACCTTAACTCACGTTTCAACCATTGGAATTCCTTCTTCCTTGGTGGAATGAGAGTTAAGGATGTATATTTGTATATTCTAAAAGCCCTGACTACTTTGCATCACTATTGAACCACATTAATGCTTTTTTCTTCAACAAATGAGGACAGTCACTGTAAAGACAACATGATAATGTACACTCACTGTAAGGATAGTCACAAATGAGGAAATCTCAGAGTGATTATCCCTTGTGTAATTGCCACTTGAATACATTGCTATTGAACCACATTAATGCTTTTTTCCTTCAAGTGGCAATTACACAAGGGACAGTCACTGTGAGATGTCCTCATTTGTGACAAGGACAGTCACACATGAGGACATCTCACAGTGACTGTCCCTTGTGTAATTTCCACTTGAATGTATTGCTATTCAACCACATTTATGGGCCTGTTTGGACCACGGCACACAATAGCATCTACAGAGAAGAATATCCCAGGTGTAACAAGTTGTAAGAATATACCAACAGTTTTAAGAAGTTCCCTAGCACATAGTAGCATCTACAGAGAAGAATATACAACATGAGGGCAGCCACTGTAAAGACAACATGATAATGTACACTCATTGTATGTGTACATTATCATGTTGTCTTTACAGTGACTGTCCTCATTCAAGTGGCAATTACAGAAGGGACAGTCATTGTGAGATGTCCTCATTTGTGACAAGGATAGTCACACATGAGGACATCTCACAGTGATCGATTGTCCCTTGTGTAATTGCCACTTGAATGTATTGCTATTGAACCACATTAATGCTTTTCTTCTTCAACAAATGAGGACAGTCACTCTAAAGACAACATGATAATGTACACTCATTGTAAGGACAGTCACAAATGAGGACATCTCATAGTGACTGTCCCTTTTGTAATTGCCACTTGAATTACACAAGGGACAGTCATTGTGAGATGTCCTCATTTGTGACAAGGATAGTCACACATGAGGACATCTCACAGTGATCGATTGTCCCTTGTGTAATTGCCACTTGAATGTATTGCTATTGAACCACATTAATGCTTTTCTTCTTCAACAAATGAGGACAGTCACTCTAAAGACAACATGATAATGTACACTCACTGTAAGGACAGTCACAAATGAGGACATCTCACAGTGACTGTCCCTTGTGTGATTGCCACTTGAATGTATTGCTATTCAGCCACATTAATGCTTTTCTTCTTCAACAAATGAGGATAGTCACTCTAAAGACAACATGATAATGTACACTCACTGTAAGTGTACATTATCATGTTGTCTTTACAGTGACTGTCCTCCTTCAAGTGGCAATTACACAAGGGATTTGTGTTTTCATTTGTGTTTTCAACAGCGCCGTAACCCTCCGCGAAATCACATCGGGATATAAGGGCAAAACAAACAAGAACGTTGTCATTTGTATTTTCAACAGCGCCGAGAGAGATAAACAAACTTAAAACTCAGACTTAAGAAAGATGAAGGCAATGCTTCAAAAGGCCGATGCCCTAAATACGGGAAAACACAATACCACCATTAAACGATGCCCTAGTCACCGTATCAATGCTGCCAGCTCCGTACCAGTATGCTGACTGCTCACTTTCATCCTGTGATAAAGGTAACTTCATTAATCATACTTGAAATGGCAGCATACGAACTAAAGCTGATGAACATTTATAAACTAAAAGTTTAAAACTACAGATTACAAATGTAGTAGTTTGATACGAAAAGAACTTGATGTCTGAAATTTACCATTAGAAGTATCCAAAGGAATACCACAGTACTGTTGAACTTGGAGAATCGGAGATGATCTACACAGCAAGGTTCAACAGCTGTAAGGACTATTACACCATCTTTAGCATTTGAATACATTTTCTCCTTGGCTTCTGGTGGATCCTCAAAGACCCCCAATGACGTTTTCCCTACAATTATCAATTGTTTGTCAGTATGAGATATTAATAAATAAACATTAATCACAATATTAGGCAAACAATGTTCTTGATGTCTGAATCTAAATCACAGAAAGCTCTAATAAAGCAGTTCTCAGTTTCACATTAAACTAAGTTTCAATTTGAAATGGTTATAATAATTTTTGCAAGTTATAAGTAGCTGGTTACAGTATATGACATAAAAAGAAAAAAAATCATTTCTATTCTTTTCTTCTTTTTCTCTTTCAACGAAGCTTTTGCACCACACAAATGCATACCAAGAATTTCTCAGGAGGTTTCAAGACCATTGCATACCAAACTTCTTCTCTGTAGATGCTACTGTGTGTCGTGGTCCAAACGGGTCCAAATAGACCTAGTGACTCTAGTAGGTCTCCAAAACCTGTTCTGTAGCAATAACTCTTCAATTTGACAAAGGACCTTATGAACTTATATGTTTTTTGAGTACCCTTTTTGATGTTCTAACAATCCTCCAACTCCCAGACCCTGACTCCACTCCAGCATATCAATGTCCTTATTGAGTCCGCAGACCTAATGCATGCCTTTGGGTGTGGGTTCCAAAAAAAGGCATTGAAAATGGGTGCATGAAACCAAGATTAGAGTTTGAAGATGTCCACCATGCTCTAAAGATCTAGATTCAACAAGGTTTGAGGTCCTTTACTTGCCGCTACCCTCTGATCTTGCATAATCCATCAACTCCTAGTCAAGAACATTGAGATTCTTGACCTAGGGCTTGCTCTTGAAATTCTCTGGCTTAGTATCCTGTTCCAAAGCTTTTAAAATATGAAAATAAACCCCCTTAACTTGCATTTTACAAAGAACAGAGGATATCCTATGGTTTATTTGCAAGTTAAGGCCATTTGAATGCAATAACCCAAAAAATGAGGGTTTGACAGAACAACAGATAAGAAAAAGGAATAACTTTGATATAATGTGTCTTGAATCTACCAAATAAACTCTCAAAGCATAAGATATAAATACTCTAACTTCCACACTGGTCTGCCCTCCCTTTCACATCCGTACACTGTACAGTGCTTGAAGGAAATGCACAGAAAAGGCTCTGAAATAGTGGCTCTATCTGATAGAGAGTCCATGCTAGGCTTCATGACTAACCTAGAGCACATTCCTTGTTATGGAGGAAGTTTGAATGGTGAAGAACTTATGGAATGGATAGAGGACCTAGATAACCATTTTGACTACAAGTATCTTATTAATAACCATTTTGACTACAAGTATCTTATGGATAGAGGACCTTGATAACCATTTTGACTCATTTAGTATCTTATTGAGCTTCACTTTGTTTTGAGAATATAGTTTAATATTCTCTACTAAACAGGGCCAACCACATGAAGGTGGAAGCTCATTTGGACCCACCCCCCTCCCCCTAACATCACTCTACATTCCCCGTTAACATCTAACATTCATTCATTCTTTCAATTATTAATAAAATGTAACATTCAATCAATATCACATTGTAACATTCATTAACACATTAGATTCGTTAACACGCAACATTCATCAATATGAAAATAAACACATAATTCATGAACATTCATTAGCACATAATTAAATTCATTGAGACATAAAATTCAGTCATTATCAATTAAGGTATTTAGATGACAATCATTTCTTTTTTCTCTTTCTAATTTTTTTTTCTATGTAAGCTCTAAGAGGAGCATCAGTGTTATCATCAATACCCCCCTCATAAGTTGTTTTGTTCTTTGTTCTTGATGATCTCAAATTCCTATGCTGCTGCAAAGGGGGGTCCTCTACAATAACAAATAAAAGAGTTAAATTTAAAATATTTAATTATAATTGTTACAAGTATTTAATTATTTTAAAGAACATAACTGTGGCGCTCTTTAATTACCTGATCTGGCCACATCATTTTGTCTAGACTCAACCTCAACATGCTCATGAGCACCGACCCCTCGATCCTCTACAGTTGCTATACAAAATGTTACATTAATCCAAACACCAATTGTAATTACATATAAAATTTTTAATAGCAAATGTATACCTCCACCACTAGGATACACATCATGCGAACCTTCATTATGCATAGATTGTGTAGAAGGATTGTCAGGCTGCATTCCAATATCCTACACATTGTTATCATTGCTTTCTTAAAACAGATATACTCACTTTATATTAGAACTTAACATCAAATAGACTAATTGGTAAAGTATTCAATTTGAAATAAATTTCATTTAGCTTATTTACCTATGGCTCAGATGCATCATTATTTGAACCTTGCACACTGATTTCAGCTCGTAGCCGTTCAGCCACGGCTCTATAGCCTTGTTGGAAGCCAATTCTCTTGTCCTCTTCTATGAGGCATCTATTGAACTCTGACCCCTACATTTTTTCTTGGTATGGTGAATTTTACTTGCATTGTTTGATCAAAAAAAATTTCCTTGCAATATATAAAAAAATTGATACAAGTTTTCATTTACTAATACTTACAACTCGTGCTTGAAGTTTGGAAAAACCACCAGAGCCGAGCTTGTGTGTCCCGTGCTTTTCTAGTCTTGCCTTTGTTGCCTTTGATGTGTCAGGCAATCTATGAAAAGTTTGAAATATGTTAGAGACCAGTACATAATTAGTACATAATTACATTCTTACATAATTACATAATCAAAAGTATCTAGGAAAAATTTAGAGGTTAATTAGTACATAATTACATTCTCAAAAGTATCACATACCTTGCTCTACTCTCTACTGGCGTAATTCCTTTTTTCATGTCGGCTTTATACTTTCCATCCAAAATCAAACCCTACCACTTAGCCTCAAGAACACAGGGCGGACGCTCGTGCCTTGGGTTAACCTCTAAATATTTCCTGTACTGGTCCCTAATATACTTCAAACATAAACCAGCTCTTTCAAGGAGCTTGTTTCTCTCGAATGCACGAGGTCCAAAAAGCTGGGTCATACTATGTACAAGATCATCCTTCAACTTTTTATCTTGGTTATTCCACCTTTTAAGTAAAAAAAAACATGTTAGACTCATAAATGAAGAGAAGCTACCTTTAATATAGTTCAAGAAATTGATGAAAAGGAAAACTATTCTAGCAATGATATGAAATCAAAATAGTGGTTTGGGGTTTTAGTTAGGATATGATGTTCCACCATGTACGTATGGTGGGCCCGAATATCCGCAAACACTCGTCACCAAGTTTTCGCCAAAAAATATCATTCCCTACAAAATAATCATGGGATCATTAGTCGATGAAGAGTGATCAAAAACTAAATTACTATTATATCACTATAGAATAATAATAACTTTAAAGTACTTGGAAGTTTGGATACTTTTAAGGGAACGCCTTCATCGTCGCTGATGATCAATACACAATCCTTCACCGTTCCCGTACTAGGAACACGGGAACATCCAGGAAATGATGTTGCATCGGGACTTGTTGCATCTCCTATTGCAAAAAATGAAAACCATTATCAAATGCCTCCAAGAAATAATACTTCAAGGGAAATAAATTGGTGCAGAGCACCCATGGCACAAACACAATCAAGGGATCTACATCATAAACACATAACACTTAAACACATAACAAAAGAGAGAAAAAGAGAGATTTGTGTACCAGTAGATGGTGCAACAGTTGGTGCATTTAGGCTGTGTGTTGTTGACATGGCAGTCGGCAAGACATTTGTGGCTGTCTTGGATGGAGGCGGCGTTGTCATATCATCATGGAAAGGAGCTGAAGAATAAAATTGTTAGAGCATGCATAAATATAGAACGCGTGGACTAGCATGGACAAGATTGTTCGAGCATTAAAAAAAAAGATTTTTCGAGCATGTATTGTCAATGATTATGATCATTCTTATATATATTCAGTGGAAAACACAAGTGGGGAATGGAACATGTGATCTACCTGAACCACTTGCAATACCGGCCTCATCATGGCAATGGGGTTCAAAATTACGCAAATAACTCTGTAAAGACAATGCATCCATATTTTAATTAATGTCATAAAAGAGCATAACATAAAAACCATTATTGAACTCTTGTAATAATTAAAATTTTTATTAATACTTACTTTAAAGTTTTCAAAAGTGCGCAACAACTCAGCTGCCCTGTCTTTTATTTCCTGAGTCTGAGGATGTATGGATACCAAACGTAGAAGTTCTTTCCCAATTTTCTTTAGCAGCTTTTTAATGGAACCGATCGGGTCATCGGTCTCTGCTAAATCAATAAAAAAAGGGTCCACAAGGGGGGACTCCTGAGGGACTGTAGGTTGCTTTCCCTCTCTCCGATCACCGGCCCTCTGTGACAACAATAGTATTAGTATTATCAAAATTACTCCAAAACAATGAAGAAAATAACATTAAAAAAAATAACATTTTGCTTCTATCTAGTTTGCACAATTACAATGAGTTTTACCTGCTCATGTGTAGATGAGCTAGGAATATCGTCACCATCACCTTCGGGCGGTTGCTCCATATTGTGCCCCTGTGTCAAAGATCAAGTATAAAAATGTTAGCCAAAAATTTAATAACTAAATGGTATGTTGGAGTCATTGATTAGAAGTTGGTTTAATAGTATGTACCACCCCCATGATAGTAGCCTCATTTGTATCTATGCGGTTCAAATTGTAATCAATAAGCAGCTCTTCCCCTGCACGTATTGATTTTATCGCACAGATGAATACACGATTTCCCTCGCGCGCCTCAAATATGCAATTGGGTTGCTTTATAGTTGACCCAGGTCGTGTACTATTTATAAAACCCGCAATATTCCCTGTTGCTTTTGGCCTTCCATCAATGTATATAGCCACACTTTTACTTTGATTATTGTCTTGTTGTTGTATATAATTTTCCGAGAGTGCATACCTACGCATACTTTTTTTATATTGAACAATATGCATCCAACTTTTGTAATCGTAACATGGTCCAACATACTCCATCAATTCAGAAACTTTTTTGTAAGACACCTTTATGCCATCCATAGAAAATAGGCCCAAACCATGTAATGATGATGGTGCTATGCGATATATCCTCTCATTAACACAAAAATTAGTGTTTATTGGAGGAAGTTCCTTGGGTACCCAATGTTTCTGTAGATGTTGGTACCTCAAGGGCACCTCGATGTCGCCTTTCATCTCATCATCATAAGAACATGACCCCCCTTGAGCAAGGAAAAATTTCATGTGTTTATTGAATTTCCTTCTAGTCCTTTGACCTCTAGTTAATCTCCCTATTCTAGATAAACTGCATGTCTCACTTTCCTCTTCTATTCCTATATTTCCCTCACTCGAGGAAGACACTTCTGACAAATACCTATTTGCTGGTACTTGCAAATGGGAGAGATCTTAGAAGACATCAATCTTACTATTGATAAGTGTATTAAATAGACTTTCTATAAGGTGTATTGACTTATACCTGTCGATCCATGAGACTGTGCGGGATGCTCTTGAAAGGGGTTCAATTTCCTGCAAATGTAATTCAATTATCGTGAGCATAATCACATCATAATCATAATCACATCCATCATAAGCATCACATAAAAATTAAAAACATTAAAACGTACACATTATAACACTTATAGCTTTTAAATAGATAATGAATAAACTATGTAACCATTTAAGACAAATATATTTCTATCAAGAAATGAATATTAAATACATTAAGGATTGATGGCATACCTTTAAATTTCATCATCATCATCCTCATCCTCATCATCATCATCATCATCATCATCCTCATCATCATCATCATCATCATCGTCGTCGTCGTCGTCGTTGTCGTTGTTGTCGTCATCATCAACATCATCATCATCAACATCAACATCATCTTCATCATCATCATCAGTAGCAGCAGCATCATCTTCTTCTTCTTCTTCATGAAAATTTGTCTCAGGAACATCATCCAATAATTGTCGATCGTGATCATCATCTACATCATCTTCTACTTCTTCGGTATCTTCTTCTTCCATCGCATTATACTTTATCGGCCTTCCTCTTGGTTCATGTCTAACAACAAATGACCAACCCAGTTTATGTGAAACCTCTAAGTAAAATACCTGCTCACATTGGCTTGGAAGAACATAGGGCTCATCCCCAACTGGCTCAAACGACCTTGTATTAACCATTGTAAATCCATTATCATGTTTAATAACAGTTCTATTAGGATCATTTGGATTAAGTCGTAGCCTGTACCATTTGACAACGAAGAGTACTAATTTGAAGGAACTAAAGTCGCACTCAAGTATATCATCCAAAATGCCATAGTATTGATTTTTAGACTCTTGAGGATCTAAGTCATTTCTAGATGAAATATTAGTCACTTGAAAGACTGCAGTTATTCCAGAATCACAAGTTTTCTTCGTGTCATCCAACACTTTGACGCGAAATTTTTGACCATTACAGAACATACCCTTGTGGTGTTTAACCTGCAATAATATGTGAAACATGTCAAAATTATTATATCGTGAGTTGATAAACATACGGATGATTAATAATTTTGTACGTACCTGGAAATCTCTTAAACCATATGCTAAATCTATTTCCCTTTGCGTAACATTAGAATCTCCATTACGATGAGCTTCTTTAACCAATGAAGATACACCTTCCCATGTTAATGTGTGACCAGAATGTTGACATCGTTCAATCCATACCATCATCCAATCAAGATTGTTTGCAATATACAAATGTAGTGCATCCCACTCTCGAGCAACTGTACAATAAAAAAATAGATGACTTACAACCGATTTATTTTGAAGATTAAGAAATAATTTATTACAATAACATCTTATAATTTATTACCTGTCACTTTCCTCAATCTACCTTTCCCCATCAAGTACTCCCCTTTGAATTTTTTAAAAGGGTCGAGATCCCAAATGCGATCTACATGGATATTTGAAGCAAACTTAAGAAGATATTCAGTAATGTACACCATAGTCTGGTATACCATGTATCCCTCTACCATAGAACCCTCAGGATGTGCTCTTTGTCGAACCAAAGCCTTCAAAGATTTCAAGTGCCTCTCAACCATCCACATTGACCTAGTGTGTGCAGGTCCACACAATTCAATCTCCTCAACTTGGTGTATGAGGTAGTGTTCTTGTGCATTGAACAAAGTTGGAGGTAGACACTTTTGCATTTCACACAATAAATGAGGAATTTTTCTCTTCCAATAGTTTATATCTTCTTTATGGATTTCTTTAGATGACAACCACCTACATTAAGAGATTCAAGTCACAAAAAATATATAAATACAAGACTTTACAAAATAATATACAATAGATTACATAGCAAGAAAAACAAATCACGAATATAATAAATATATACAACAAATTGAACAGATATTACTGCTTACCTCATGTATTTTCCAAGATCATATATCACTTGTTTGATGTTATTGTTGAAGTGCTCTGGGAGAGATAGAGGTAGCACGTACTGCAGTAATTATAAACCAATCATTTCATTATTTTCTAACATAACATAATGAATAGTACACGTAGTTTATGAATATATTGTAAATACAGAAGAACATAACTTACCTTGATGAAAGTATGCCAATCATGCGTTTTGAGCCCTGGCCCAAATTCACTTTTCTTTGATATGAGATTGCTTATGTTCCCAGCAAATCCTGTGGGAAATCAAATTTTTCGTATGACTTCTTTTATGGCATCACTTTGCTGCTCCGTTAATAACCAAGGAAGGGCACTTATATTAATCTGATCTCTATTGCTATTTGAGTGAATGAAATTCTTCAGTGCATGATTGGATTCATGAATGTCATTACAAATTTTGACAATTTTTTCTTTGTCACGCCTTCCATCCAGTATTTTCCACAATGTCTCTGTTATATTCTTTCCAACATGCATAAGATCAAACAAATGCACAATTTGTAGGTCCTCGTAGTAGGGAAACCTACTAAATTATCTGGGATAGCTTTTTAGTCCCTTTGGAAGGTTGTCAGTAGTGCCTTGACGACCTTCACGATCATCAATTACATAATTAGTAAACAAAAATCACAATAGAAATATATAAATTACAAACATAAACCATTAAGTGGAAGGACATTACCTCGATGATTAATTCTATTATATTCCAACTTCCATAGGCGAGGTGTCATTCTTCGTGGCTTTGATGTAGTCTCTTCTTTCCCATTGAAAAGATGTTTTTCCATACTTCGATACTTATGATTCCTGTGGAGGAAGTGTCTGTACTCATCAAACACATGCTTTCCTAAACTTTTTGAATGACGAGATTTCATCTTTGGACCACAAACTGGACATGCAAATTTTCCCTTTGTTTGAAGACCTACAAGATAATGATATAATTGGATTATTAAATATGTTGATTTTTATAATTAGAATTATCATGCGCAACTTGAATTCACTATAACATACCACAAAAATGTGTTAGCCCTGGGGCATCATGTATTGTCCATACAAGTATTGCATGGAATTGAAATTGTCTTTGTCCTATTGGTCTAGACACGTCATACATAGTGACACCGTTCCATAACTCCACCAACTCGTCAATAAGAGGCTCAATATATACATTCATATCTTTAACTTGATATTTACCTACTTGAATGAACAGTAACATTACATAATTATTGTGACCATTTTACTGTAAGATTTGTAAGTACATGTAAATTAATAACTATCAAATGATAAAATACCTGGAACAATCATTGCCAACATAATGTGCTCCCTCTTTATTGACATCCACGGAGGAATGTTATTGTTGATAACAAAAACAGGCCACACCGAGCAAACAGATCTCATCTCTCCAAATGGATTGACACCATCTGCTGCCAATGAAAGCCTGAGATTACGAGGTTCTTCTTTGAAGTGTTGCCACTTTTCCTCTATGTGCATAAATGCCGAACCATCCGCAGGGATTCAAATAATGTCATCTCAACTTCTATTGCGTGCATGGTAATCCATAAATTGTGCCAAGCTAGTACACCTGAATAATTGTCGCATCCGTGGAATAATGGGGATGTAACGAAGAACCTTGTGAGGCACCTTTTTTGTTATTCGATCTGTTCGATATCTACTCGTATGACATACAAGGCATTGTGTTGCAAATTCATGTTCTTTATAATATATAATATGATCATTGGGACAAGCATGTATTGCTTGATACTCCATTCTAATATCTTTCATAATAGCAGATAATTCTTGATATGAGCGAGGTAGAATATTTGATGGTGGTAACAAAAACTCACCTATCAATCTACAGCAAAAAATATAAGTTGTTAATATAAACAATATTAGTGGTACATTATTCACCCTTTGTTAACTATAAAGACATATATGACATACCTTAACATACGTGACATTTTTATGTTGGATAAACCATTCATAACCTTCAAGTTCAACAACAACAATACAGCAGAGAGAAGAGTTGTTTGGGAGTCTTTGTATAGGGGCTCGTATGCCTTCTCAAGTAGAGGTACATCAAGGCTATCATCATCATCATGATCAGATCCGCTTGGACTAAATGTGTCATGGATCAATGTATTTATACCATCATCTTCAATTGTGTTTTCTAGCTCATGATCGTCATCTTCCATGGGATCATTATCTTCACCTTGGATATTCGCACCCCCATGTTCCTCCATATCATGTACTTCCCTGGGGAGATCAACCTATATAAAATTGATTAACATTAATAAACCATGATCTTCAACTCATCATCAAGTGATTTCATATGTATATAAATTGTTAAAATGATATAATGAACAACTTACCAGTGGATGATAGTCATGCCCCCCTTCAATGTGACCATTCTCCCTACAATGTCTCTTAACTATTTTGATTAGCAATCTTCTACGGTTTAAGCCCTTACAAATTTTGCAGGGACAATAACATTTTCCATCACCTTTTCTTTTCAAGTTAGACCACAATCTAGCGATTGTCTCCCTATTTTGTTCTTCACTTATATTATCTGACATGATCATTCTTCACAGGAAGCAAAAATTGGGCTATGAAAACTTCGGTCTACAACTTTCAGTGACTAAGGAAAATTGTCAAAAGTACACAAATCTTCTTAGACCTAGTTAAATCCTTTAATATTTTAAAAGTCTAGTTAAAATATACATTAGATTAAAAAATATATAATTTTCATGCCTGAGCGCGTGGCTACGACTAGTGCAATGGTCTTCTTGCTTAGCTCTAGAAGCTCTCTAGCAATCAAAACATATAAGCTACAAGGCCTAACAGCAATTTCAAAACATATAAGCTACAAGGCAAGACATATTACATGACATGGCAAAAGGATTAAAATATACATTAGATTAAAATATATACAATTTTCAAACCTGAGCGCGCGGCTATAACTCGTGCAATGGTCTTCTTGCTTAGCTCTAGAAGCTCTCTAGCAATCAAAACATATAAGCTATTAGAATTCATTAACTTTCTGTAATTGGAAAACTCTATTTGATATTAGACCGTAAACTACTACTATTCTCTCCATAAGAACTAAGTACAAAATTCTTTCAAGTTCACATCCATGATTCCCTTTAGATTAAAATATACAGCAAAAATAAGCTAAAAGTCTAGTTAAAATATACATTAGATTAAAAAATATACAATTTTCAAACCTGAGTGCGCGGCTATAACTCGTGCAATGGTCTTCTTGCTTAGCTTTAGAAGCTCTCCAGTAATCAAAACATATAAGCTACAAGGCCTAATAGCAATTTCAAAACAAGGGTCATCAAAAGAACCAAAAACAATGTGTGCAAACAATACCTTGTGAAGTGGTATAGACAATTAGAAGATGCTACTATGTGCTAGGGAACTTCTTAGAACTGTTGGTATATTCTTACAACTTGTTACACCTGGGATATTCTTCTCTGTAGATGCTACTGTGTGCCGTGGTCCAAACGGGCCCATAAATGTGGTTGAATAGCAATACATTCAAGTGGCTTACACAAGGGACAGTCACTGTGAGATATCCTCATGTGTGACTGTCCTTGTCACAAATGAGGACATCTCACAGTGACTGTCCCTTGTGTAATTGCCACTTGAATGAGGTCAGTCACTGTAAAGACAACATGATAATGTACACATACAATGAGTGTACATTATCATGTTTTCTTTACAGTGGCTGCCCTCATGTTGTATATTCTTCTCTGTAGATGCTACTACGTGCTAGGGAACTTCTTAGAACTGTTGGTATATTCTTACAACTTGTTACACCTGGGATATTCTTCTCTGTAGATGCTACTGTGTGTCGTGGTCCAAACGGGCCCATAAATGTGGTTGAATAGCAATACATTCAAGTGGCAATTACACAAGGGACAGTCACTGTGAGATGTCCTCATGTGTGACTGTCCTTGTCACAAATGAGGACATCTCACAGTGACTGTCCCTTGTGTAATTAAGTATTGTGGGGAAGCATTCTAAATAACCAAAGCCGCTAACAATAAATTCAACACAGATATGTCCTCATTTCTGGGTATTTTAGCTCTCTAACAGCTGAATACCAGATTAAATAATAATGACAAAAGAAAAATAAACCCAACGTACTCAGAAATTGTAGCTGTGATTTTGCGGAGGGAATCTCTCTCGGCGCTGTTGAAAACACAAATGACAACCCGCTTGATTTCGCGGAGGGAATTTCTTTCGGTGCTGTTCAAAACACAAATGACAACCCGCTTTGTTCAAAACACAAATGATAACCCGCTTGATTTCACGGAGGGAATCTCTCTCGGCGCTGTTGAAAACACAAATGACAATGTTCCTTTTTTTTTTTGCACTTATATCCCGACCAACATAAGGTCCATTTGTAATACAACATGATAATGTAAACTTACAATGAGTGTACATTATCATGTTGTCCTTAGAGTGACTATCCTCATTTGTTGAAGAAGAAAAGCATTAATGTGGCTGAATAGCAATACATTCAAGTGGCAATTACACAAGGGACAGTCACTATGAGATGTCCTCATTTGTGACTGTCCTTACAGTGAGTGTACATTATCATGGTGTCTTTAGAGTGACTGTCCTCATTTGTTGAAGAAGAAAAGCATTAATGTGGTTCAATAGCAATACATTCAAGTGGCAATTACACAAGGGACAATCACTGTGAGATGTCCTCATGTGTGACTGTCCTTGTCACAAATGAGGACATCTCACAATGACTATCCCTTGTGTAATTCAAGTGGCAATTACACAAGGGACAGTCACTGTGAGATGTCCTCATTTGTGACTGTCCTTACAATGAGTGTACATTATCATATTGTCTTTAGAGTGACTGTCCTCATTTGTTGAAGAAGAAAAGCATTAATGTGGTTCAATAGCAATACATTCAAGTGGCAATTACACAAGGGACAATGTCATGAGCCGTGACATATTGAACTTAGTATAATAATAAAATGATTAGATGATATATAATAATCTATTATTAACGGTATATAACAATAATATATAATTATTATCAAAAGATAATAATAATATATAGTTAGCATAATAAGTAATATGTTAATTAAATAATATTAAAATATTAATAAATAATATAATTATGATTATAATTATAATATAAATTAATAATAAATAATTATTAATAAATTATATATATTATATTATAATAATATATTAAGTAATAATATTAAATCAATTATTGATATAATAATTTTAATATATAAATAATATTAATAAACCTCTCAATATAAAACAATATGTTATCACTATAATAATATTTATTATAATATTATTAATATTACTAACATCATTAATTATAATATTTAATAATAACAATAACATTAATAATAATAATAATAATAATAACGTTTAAAGCAATATCGAATATCTGTAATCGATATACATCTACATTAAACATCTGCATTATCTATCACAATGAGGAATGAAGAAGTGATACAACAATCACTAGTCATTACACATCGATACCATGAGAGGATGATTAATGAACCAAATACTATGAAGTCAAGATCAACATGATATGAATAAGGGATAGGTCGCTATGTGTTTCAGAAGATGTATTGATAAGCAAGAAGGATAACCATTCATATATTATAAATAATCATTAATTGCACAAGTTTAGACAATGACATATCCGATAAAGCAATATCAAACATTAAGACCCGCTAGCAAATATGCACCATCACTTCCTATGTTATCATGACAATAACATAAACTAGATTGAATTCTACTATCTATATCAATAGACACCACATAGGAGGATATCGACTAAAGGATTGAAAGATTATCGATTGTCTGAGATAAACCACATCTTGTAGAAACACAAAAGCATCAGTGATTATATCACAAGCTATTGATGAATGAGGCATCAGTCATGGATAATAAGTACAATGTATCCTTAAGTATTAACAGGAATGGAAGTCAATTTGAAGATCAAACTCCATTACCAGCAATCAACCAATAAATGGACAATTATCAGAAAATGATATCAACTTATATCAGAGTAGAAAGATTGGATATCATCATAACAATATGGGATAAGGCAAGAGTTAATATCGATTGACTAAATACTAATGATAGTTAGACCAAACTAATACAAACACAATGGATGTTAACTACTGGTTGCACTACCAATTAGGGAAGATTACCTTCATAAAAAGATTTGATATTGAGTCAATCTGGGAGTTATCTATGATCAGAAAATAATGAAATAATATTATGTGAACTGTCGGATTATGGAAAGGTGTGATTAACAAAGGGACATGGAGGAAGAAACAAGACACGTCTCATTCATAGCATCTCTTCATTTGTTAAAGACAATATAAGAATGCATTCTCGTCAGTCACTCAAGGCATCATTAGAACTTTATTTACTTATCCATATTTGGATATACTCAATAGAGCATCTGCCTTTGGCAGTTTGGTTTCAAGTTTATCATTGCAGATCAGAGACAACACCATGATTGCACAGATAGAAAGGATAGTCAGAAACAACATCAATATTTGAAGTTGCAAGCATATAATTCAGAATCTGAAATAGCAACATATCACTCATAGCAATATTACACATTTTCATAATTACATCATCATATCAGACACAACAAATACATTGCTGTAAGCAATACTTATTGATTGTATATTGATATTGTTTATATTAGACATACCATCATTATACTATCACTATAAGTGATAGGAAACATCATATTCATAGCATATTTCATATCATTATATCCGACAGTGCTATTAAACATATTGGTATCAATATCATCTTGCACACATATTGTGATTGAATTTGAAATAGCGGTTGATATCTTAAGTAACCTCCATTACTTAGTTTAATTGTAAGTATCTGATAGAGTAAGTCTGAGAAGTGGAGTAATTGTTCCTATTTTCCAAGTTAGCCAAAAAGGGGACATTACAGACAATCACTGTGAGATGTCCTCATGTGTGACTGTCCTTGTCACAAATGAGGACATCTCACAATGACTGTCCCTTGTGTAATTCAAGCGGCAATTACACAAGGGACAGTCACTGTGAGATGTCCTCATTTATGACTGTCCTTAGAGTGAGTGTACATTATCATGTTGTCTTTAGAGTGACTGTCCTCATTTGTTGAAGAAGAAAAGCATTAATGTGGTTCAATAGCAATACATTCAAGTGACAATTACACAAGGGACAATCATTGTGAGATGTCCTCATGTGTGACTATCCTTGTCACAAATGAGGACATCTCACAATGACTGTCCCTTATGTAATTCAAGCGGAAATTACACAAGGGACAGTCACTGTGAGATGTCCTCATTTGTGACTGTCCTTACAGTGAGTGTACATTATCATGTTGTCTTTAGAGTGACTGTCCTCATTTGTTGAAGAAGAAAAGCATTAATGTGGTTCAATAGCAATACATTCAAGTGGCAATTACACAAGGGACAATCACTGTGAGATGTCCTCATGTGTGACTATCCTTGTCACAAATGAGGACATCTCACAATGACTGTCCCTTGTGTAATTCAAGCAGCAATTACACAAGGGACAGTCACTGTGAGATGTCCTCATTTGTGACTATCCTTACAGTGAGTGTACATTATCATGTTGTCTTTAGAGTGACTGTCCTCATTTGTTGAAGAAGAAAAGCATTAATGTGGTTCAATAGCAATACATTCAAGTGGAAATTACACAAGGGACAGTCACTGTGAGATGTCCTCATTTGTGACTATCCTTACAGTGAGTGTACATTATCATGTTGTCTTTAGAGTGACTGTCCTCATTTGTTGAAGAAGAAAAGCATTAATGTGGTTCAATAGCAATACATTCAAGTGGAAATTACACAAGGGACAATCGATCACTGTGAGATGTCCTCATGTGTGACCTTTGTGAAGGCAAGTGCCAATTTGTACCCAAGTTACCAATATTGTGGCAAAAGTGGGAATGAAGCATTTAGGGGTCAAATTGGGCAAAGAAGTGTAGAAGTGGCCTATGTGAGGTCTAAATAGCCTAACTAAGTCATGGTTAGGGTCTTATGGTGTTTGAACAATAAGTTTTGAACCAAAATCCCAAAGGTTGTAACAAGTTGTCAATGTTGTCATTCACAACATTGACAACATTTGTGCAAGGGAGCATTTTCGAGTAAGATGGTTATGTAACTATATGAAACCATTGAATTAGGCATCAGATCAACTATAAGAGGCCTCCATCGATCTGTGCAAAAGGTTGGGGGGAAAAACATTTGGAATTAAGAAGATTTGTAGAGTAACACGGTTTTAGTGAATTCTTGAGTTTATTTGTTTCTTTGTTTTCAGTTGATTAATGGATTAGATAGCTCGCAGTGTCTATTGGAAAAGCTAGTACAAGTTGTTTTTTTATTCTGTGTTGTGTTTTTTTTGAGTTTTGAAGCATTCCAACTAGTTTGTTAATTCTTTTGTTAAGTACCCTATCATTGGTTTGAACCAGGCAGGTTGAACAAATGGAGTCTTAGCTCATCATTCCATTGTCAATTTTGTACGGGCTCTTGGAATGGGTGAGGAGACTCCATGTACTATATGTTTGGAAGGAGGGGCCCTGGGAAGCTCATTTTCTATGTTTGCAATGATGTCCTAGGTGAGTTAGTTGAGCACAGTTAGGGATGACAAATCATTACAAGAAGATTACAACAAGTTGAATGCATTGGTTGCTTCAACTAAAATCTCATGGAGAGGTAGACACACATCTAAAGAAGCCCCAAGTCAAATTAGAAAATTGGGTGAGTTTCTTTGGTTGCTAAGAAAACAAACTCTTAGTCAGACTGTCCAAGTTGTGTCAAAATACTTGTTTTCAGGCATGGCTGTAGCAGTTGGTGTACAAAAAATCTAGGAGGAGAAGACCTTAGATATCTTGGAGTTCTCAATAAAGGGAATCTGAATCCTAAGCCCTTTAGGTGGCTTAATATAAACAAAAAGGCTTGACAAAGGCCTAATTGCTAGCAGCCTATTTTTGGGTGCAATTGGCATGGTTTGATGAACCAGATTGAAGTACTGATGAAAAGTATAGGTGAAGGAGTAATATTGAAACCAATAGAGGTCCTAGTGGCCAGCCTCTCCATGGAGTAAAGTTCTAGTTGAATGTGTTTCAATTTGTGAAGACAAGACTAGGAGTGTCCTAGTAGCTAGATTGGTATTGAGCAGAGTTCGTTGTATTTCTTGTTGGTGTGCACTAGTTGAAGGAGTGGGATCTTGGGTAGAGATACCTAAAGAGTGTAGGGATAGTTAAGTACCCTATCAAGTCAAAACATTGGCCTAAAGAGACCCTAGTGAAGGATAGGGAGTGAGCAAGACAAAGTGTTACATCAATTAACAAGATCATTTTTTGGTAATTGTGTACATTATCATGTTGTCTTTACAGTGACTGTCCTCATTTGTTGAAGAAGAAAATCATTAATGTGGTTCAATAGCAATACATTCAAGTGGAAATTACACAAGGGAATATCACTATGAGATGTCCTAATTGTGACTGTCCTTGTCACAAATGAGGACATCTCACAGTGACTGTCCCTTGTGTAATTGCCACTTGAATGAGGACAGTCACTGTAAAGACAACATGATAATGTACACAAGTACCGTGAAGGTAGTCGCAAGTTAGGGCTGTTTCATTGCATACCCGAAACAATGAAGACATTACAGTCCACAAAACGTTTGTGCTTGAAAGATGAACAAATAAAATTAAACTTCTAAATAACCAAAGCCGCTAACAATAAATTCAACACAGATATGTCCTCATTTCTGGGTATTTTAGCTCTGTAACAGCTGAATACCAGATTACATAATAATGATAAAAGAAAAATAAACCCAACGTACTCAGAAATTGTAGCTGTGATTTCGTGGAGGGAATCTCTCTCGGCGCTGTTGAAAACACAAATGACAATGTTCTTGTTTTTTTTGCCCTTATATCCCGATGTGATTTCACGGAGGGTTATGGTGCTGTTGAAAACACAAATGACAACGTTCCTTTTTTTTTTTGCCCTTATATCCCGACAACATCGCAATTGCAAGTTAGGGCTGTTTCACTGCATACCTGAAACAATGAAGACATTATGGTCCACAAAACGTTTGTGCTTGAAAGATGAACAAATAAAATTAAACTTCTAAATAACCAAAGCCGCTAACAATAAATTCAACATAGATATGTCCTCATTTCTGGGTATTTTAGCTCTCTAACAGCTAAATACCAGATTACATAATAATGACAAAAGAAAAATAAACCCAATGTACTCAGAAATTGTAGCTGTGATTTCGTGGAGGGTTACGGCGCTGTTGAAAACAAAAATGACAACGTTCTTGTTTTTTTTGCCCTTATATCCTGATGTGATTTCGCGGAGGGTTACGGCGCTGTTGAAAACACAAATGACAACGTTCTTATTTTTTTTGCCCTTATATCCTGATGTGATTTCACGGAGGGTTACGACGTTGTTGAAAACACACATGACAACGTTCCTTTTTAATTTTGCGCTTATATCCCGACAACGTCGGAATTGTGACAGTGCCAAATGTATTGTCGTCACAAATTGCGACGGTGTCGGGCTATATTTGAAAAAAAAAGGCCAAAACCGCATGACATTTGCCTACCGTCGCAAATTGCCATCGCAATTTCACCCCAAATGTATTAGTGGGCTCAAGGTTTCTCACACACGTGTGAGCAAATTTGGGGAAGAGTGAAGGGGACCAAAGTGTAAGAGCATTTAAGGAAGGTGGGTGGCTTCCTTGGGAAGAGTTTCTCACACATGTGTGAGCAACCCATTAGGGCTAATGAGGTTAGGAATCACTTCCTAAGTGAGGTTAGGGGAGTGATTAGGTGAGAGGATAGGTTTAACAAGTGAGGTGATGGGTGTAGGTTAGGATTTAGGTAGGATTTTTAGATTAATTTAGATTAATCTAGATTTAGAGGAATATTAGGAAATGGAAGGATTTGAATAAATATTGATTTATTCAAAAAGGGGATTTATGGAGGGACATGCATAAAATAGATTTAATCCATTAGGGAGGGGGGTCTTTAAATTAAATTAAAATACCTTAGGTAGTGAACCCAACTTAATTAAATAATTAAAATTAAATGGGTAGAGGAACATAATAACCATGATTAATTAATTAATTAGGATTAATAATGACATTACAATAATTATTAATTAAATAAATTCAATTAATATGAATGATTTTTAGGTGTCTACATTTTGCCCCTCTTTGATGTGGAGCTGCAAGTGGCGTTGCATTAAAGAAAAGAAAATAAGATGCCCCGGGAAAGGTCTCACAAGAAAAAAAAAAAGGATCAAAAGAGACTCACCCCAAATTTCCCTAATTCATAGCGCATAATTATATAAAGGATTGTGGTGACTTTGAGGAGTGAGACAACACGAAGCACTCAAAAGATAACCAAGAACCAAACATTGAATCCAAAATAAAAGTGATAGATCTAAACTACGTCCTTTGCCAAAGAGAGGGTGATTGATTGATGGGGGGATTAGGTCAGACAGGAGGAAGGATGCATCCTACAAGGACCCGCTTGGTGTGACTCATGCTGAAGAACTATGGTGAGTGACAAAAGATGAATATGAGACAATCACTAGATCAAGGATGTGGGCTAAGGAACTTGCGAAAATACAAGGATGGATGAGTCAACTCATTTGATCAAATTTCTATAGGATGGAAGAGGATATTTACAATGGGATGCAATGATATAGTACAAAGGGGATGGTCAATATATACAATAGATACAGACAAAAGCTCAAGGATTGGGATAGGTTAACAGAGACAAGGAGATGTACAAAGCTCCGAATGTAGGGAGGAGGATCTATCTATACAAGTAATATACATAGGAGGCTCAGGATATGGGATAGGAACTCATTTCTTTTTTGTAGATGCTAGATAATAGAACACCTTGGGAAAACAGGGTGGTGGTGGGGGTTTGGGGTTTGTGTGATGAGGAATGGATGAAGGGGGATAGGAGGAGGTGGGATTTTGATAGATAATGGCATGGTTCACTATGTATGGTGCCTATTTCTAGGTTTTCACCAACATGGTTTCCCAAGGCGCTTGGTTGCCAAGTTTTCACCGTTGGACGATTATTTTTTCTTTAGTTTTTTTTATTTTAATTTTTTTTTTTGTATTTTTCTAGATTTTTTATTTATTTTTGGGGATATTTTTCAGATACATAGGAGATGGTTAAATCATAGAACCACTTTAGATGGATGATATTGATGGGATCATTCAAGGGCTCCTCTTTTGGTGTTGACGACTATTAGGTTCCGGAGCCAAAACATGTTGTGACAATATAAGGACCCAACCAAGCGGGTTCAAACTTACCTTTTTTTTCTCAATTTTCTTGCACTTTCTGATTCTCTTTAAGGACCATATTGCCCACCTATAATTTTATAGGGTGTACCTTTTTGTTGTAGTTTCTTTTGAGTCAGTTTTGGTATACAACAAGGTGATCATAAGCTTGCTGCCTCTTCTCGTCTAACAGGTCCAACTAGGTAAGGCATGCCACGCGATAGTCTTCATCAGTGGTATAGTTCTTCATGGATATGCGTAATGAGCTTTAATGGTAAGATAACATTAACACCATATACAAGGGAGTATGGGGTGGTTCCTATGGGAGTGCAGAATGAAGTGTGGTAGGCCCAAAGGGTAGGATTGATTTGGAGGTGCTAGTCACGACCAGAATCATTGACAACCTTTTTGAGGATTTTGAGGATGGTTTTATTGGTTTCCTCAGCTTGGCCATTTCCTTGAGGGAAATATGGGCTAGAGAAACAGTGATTGATGCAAAATTTGGCACATAGGTTATCCACATGCTGGTTTTTAAAGGGTGTGCCATGATCCATGAAAATGGTGGAAGGGATGCTGAAGCAACAAATGATATGGTAAAGGATAAACTTAGATATCTGAATGCCCGTAGTTAAGGTGAGCGACATTTCTTGAACCCATTTTGTGAAATATTCTGTGGCGGTTATGATATACTTATGGAAATTTGAGGAAAAGGGAGTGATCAAACCAACGAGGTCGAAGTCCCAACATGAAAAGGGCCATGGTGGTGCAATGGGAAACAAGTTTTGTGCTGGAGCATGGATAAGATTAGCATGTTGTTGACATGGTAGGAACTTCTTTACAAACTCATATGCATCATTTTCCATTATTGGCTAATAATACCTATCTTTGAGAAGCTACTTTTCTAGGACCACGCTGTCAAATTTTATGAAAAACAAATCTATTAAGCCCAAGAAACCTACATGCAAAAACCTGTCACAAGGAAGAAATCTGTAGGAAACAAACAAGGGTTTTGCTTTGACAATATGAAAGTGTATTATCATCAGCCAAAAGAATTAATGCAAATATACAATGGATCAATCCTTATAGAAGGAGATCAAAAAACCTAATGGGAAACCCTAATAGGTAAATAGGCATTTAATAATTAGATTTAATTATTAAATGACTAATGCAAGTGCATAAAGGGAAATCTTAAGAGGTAGTAAAGTTAATTTAATTAATGTAATTAAATTAATTCTTTACTCTAACACCCCCTCTTAAGATGAGCAACAATGCAACTACAAACAATGCAAGAAAGAAGCAAAGGAACTACAATGCTGAATGCAAATTTGGGTCTCGACAACATGGCCTGATGAGGTACCCAATCATAGCCAAATATCTATGATTGAATCATAGATGATGAGCTACCTGTGATGATGAGATCATCAACATACAAAACAAGTATCACAAGATCAGCCCCATGATGTTGAATGTACACAATAGGATCAGAATGACAGCGGGTGAAGTGTGAGGCTGGCAAGAAAGAGTCTATCTTCTCATAACAAGCCCGAGGGGCTTGTTTGAGACCATATAATGACCTTTGAAGTCTACACACAAGAGAAGAGTCCTGCACAAAACCATGAGGCTATTCCATATAGATCTCCTCATGTAGATCCCCATGCAAGAATGCACTCTTCACATCCATCTAATACACTGTCCAACCCTATGAAGCTGCAAGAGAAAGTACCAGGTGAATAGAATTCATCTTGGCGACAAGAGAAAAGGTCTCGAAGTAATCAATAACCTCCACCTGTGAAAATCCCTTCACAACAAGACATGCCTTATACCAATCAATAAAACTATATGCAACATACTTGGTACAGTACACCCACTTGCACTAAACCAGCTTTCTTCCTTTCAGAAGAGTACAAAGATCCCAAGTGTGATTCTTCATCAAAGAAGAGTACTCCTCATCCATAGCCCTATCCCAATCAAGATGTCTTGTCACCTCTGAAAACTTATGAGGATCATCTGAAACAACATGACTCAAAAGACCAGTATCAGATCGTTGAGCATGAGTATGATGGGTATCTGAAAGATCTCCTGCGAAAGAACCAACAATACTGTCTGTATTCAAAGCCCACTTGGGCACTCACAAAATATTTGGTGGAGGAGGGGAAGGTAGATCATCATCTAAATCATCCTCATAGGATATAGAATGCTGAAGAGGAGAAGAGGAAGTACTAGGTAGTGAGGGAGAAGCTGGTGATGGAGGCTCCATTTGAGGATAGTGCTCATCAAATAGGACATCTCACTGAAACAATACCTCTCTAGAATCAGGATCAAACAACCTGTACGCCTTCATATCCTCATAGTAACCAACAAATATCAGTGGTCGACTCTTCCTCTCCATGGCTTTCCTCTAAGCATATGGAATAAATGCCCAAGCCTCACTACCAAATACTTGAAATGTAGAAACATCGGGCTTGACATGGGACCAAGCCTCCTGAGGAGTCAAATGTCATAATGCCTTATGAGGCATCTAATTCTGAATGTAGTTGGCACAATTCACTACCTCTACCCAAAAGGAAGGTTGCATATCTCAAGACTGTATCATACAATTAGCCATCTCCTACAATGTTCTATTCTTTCTCTCAGTAACACCATTTTGTTGAGGGGTATGGGGAACTGTTAGATGATACAATATATCTTGCTTAGTGCAAAAATCATGAAAAGACTAATTCACATATTCCCCCCATTGTCAGTGCATATTCGCCTGATAGAAAGACCAGATTGCTTCTCCACAAATGTCTTAAAGACTCAAAATGAATCAAAGACATCAAAATTGTACTTCAATAAGTATACCCATGTGCATCTGGAGAAGTCATCAATAAATATGAGCACATAATGAGCACCAAAAAAAGGAGTGGGAAATGACATGAGATCACTATGTATCAACTCCAATGGTGCCTTAGCACGTGAGGATCTACCTATCAGAAAAGGATCTCTATGATGTTTACCAAGTGCACAACCTTGACAAACACCATCAGTGCAAGAGATCTGAGGAAGGCCAATCACTAACTCCTGTGTACTCATCTGTTGTAGATATATGTAGTTGACATGGCCAAAATGCTCATGCCAAATTTTTCCCACTGTGTCTGCATGAGAAACAAGAGAAACACCTGTATAATCAAAGCTCTCAAAGACATCAAACCTATATAAGTGAGACTCTGAATCAACACTCCCAGTAGCAACAACGAAATCAGGATCATGGAGGTCTCTAATAACTACATCATGCGGTGAGAACTCAACTATTTTACCAGAACCAGAATGGAAAATCTGATAGATAGATAGGAGGTTCGTAGAAATGGCAGGAACCAAAAGAACATCCTGTAGAGAGCCACCATCCAATGAAACAATACTGGAACCTATAATTGAAAGTTGTGCTAAGTCACCAACTGCAATCTGTGTAGTATCACTTTGAGCAAGTGAGGTAACCAAACTAGGTATGTGTGTCATATGGTGCAAAGCACCTGAATCAATGATCCAAGTAGCAGTGGAAGATAATTCTCATGCAGAAAGAGCATGGCCTTTCCCTATGGTAGTAGGTGAAGGCTGTGGAGAAGCAATACTATGCTACTGCAAGGCTTCCTCTAGAGCCTCAAGACATTTCCAACACTTGGAAATTGGATGCCCTTCCTTGCCAAAAAAACTACAAGGTTCACCTGTGAACTTCTTAGTCTTGGAGGAAGACTCACGAGACTTAGATTTACCCTTATGAGTTGATTTCGTAGACTCTATTTTTTGAGGTGGCTTGGAGGAATGCTCACTGCCAATTGAATCTATTTTGGGCTTCTGCTTTTGCTTTTTTGTCCCCTTAGAAGTTTGAGCAACCAAAGCTTGGTTCTTAGTCCCAGATAAAGAATCCAACTATGTGAGCTTGGCCTGTTCTCTAGTCAACCAATCATAGAAAACCTCAAAAATAGGCATCTGGAATCTCTGACCCAATGCATCCATGGTAGAGTGGAAGGTGGAGGAGAAAATCTAAAAGTTTCCCCGAAGCTTTGACATAATTAGGTAGATACTGTATGCACCCTAAAATGTTCGCCTAGACTTTGGGCCCCCATTCAACAATTTATCAAATCCCTGAATCAATATTTTGAAAAATCAGCATTATCAATTTCCTTGATCAAGTCCTATTTCATCATTTTCAATTATTTGCCTTGGGCTAACCATTTTATCCCAAGTCTTTATTTATTTAAAAGGAATATTTCCTCCCCTTTTAATAAATAAAAAAGCCCCCACTTTTCCTCTTATCCTAAGTTGCACAAATAAAGCATTATTCTTATTTTATAAAAAGGAGAAAAGTACTTTTTGTCTCATATGGACACAAAAGTGAACTCTTATTTTCTTATTGGAGGATACTTGTGCACATGGATTGCTCCTCTTTCAAGCTCCACCGTTGATTAAATCTTTTGCCTCTTAATCTCCATGGTCCATTCCTTTTCATTTCCTATAAAAGGAGAGCTCTCTTCCTCATTTTCATATGCATTTTTGAATACTAATTTTATGCTGCAGGTTTTCTAGGTCATTTGGAGCTTTTTTGAAGACATTCTTGCATCCAAGCTTTGAAGACATTGTTGTTGCATCTCATCTAGTTTGATTTCATAGTTGCATAATCATGGCATTCCTAGTATAGATTTCCTTTATGCAATAGATTAATCTCACAGAGCTTAATTAGGAGGATTGTAATCCTTGTACTTTCCTTTCATAGTATAGTTTGCACTTTCCTTTCATAGATTAGATTTCCTTTCAAGCATTGCATTGTCATCATTTAGATTAGCTTGTATCTTCATTCTTAGCTTACTTTCATTTGCATTTCATTTGATTCTTGGGGATATTGGCACTCTTGCCCTTGTCTTCACTTGAATCTCTCATTGTGTGGTTGACTAGCAAGGTCATTAGCTTCATAGCTCTAGCTTAGAGCAATTTTACAATCTTGCAACTCCATGCATAGAGAGCTATGGATCGATTTGTGAGAGCTCATTCTTGAGTTTTCTTGCATGTAAGGATTCATAGAAGTGCACTACTTTTGTGTGTACATTTTTGGCGCCCATCGTGGGGTAGAGTAGATTAGCTTTATCCTTTAGATTTTGCATTTCCTTCATATTTTTGGTGATTTTTGGACATTATTCACGGTCTCTTGGTTTTCTATTTCAGTGTATCGCGTGATAACTCCAAGAATATTGCGTGATAGTTCTCTGTATACATGAGCCATACTTCACCTATCAAAAGTATCACCCACCTGTTTCAGGAACTGTCACCTTGTCTCAGGTGCAGTATCGCCTAGGTGTAGAGAAGAATATCGCTCGGACTAATATTATCACCCCAATATAGTGAGAAGTGTCACGCGATAATTTTGGTGTCTGTAGTCTATTTCTGTACTCGACAGTGAGCCTTTTTGAGGTATGTTGGCCGAGTCTTGATTTAGTTAGATTGCTGTTTCTATTTCCTGCACTTAGACATAATTAATTAGCATAGTTGTACTTAGTTTCTTGCACCTTCATTTGGATTTTGGATCTAAAAAGAACTTCTCATGTGTCTGGCTTGAATGTTTACTTGCTTTCATAGGCACATCTCTTTTATGCTCTTAAATGGTGAATGAAAGAACATAGATTTGTTTTTACAAGTTTGTGTAGGTGAATGATTCTTGGTTTCCAATATCAAATATCTCATTGAGTGATTGGGGGCATGGATTCATTCCTTGTTTACATACGGAGTTAAATGCACCACTTTGTGGACTCACTCTATGTTTGCTTGGAAAGTTAAATATTCCATTGATTCAACCCTTTTTCATTTGTGAGTAGTATTGATAAGCAACTTTAGATTACTTTTGATTGAGCTTGTTAGCTAAATTGGGTGTTGGAATCACTTATTTCTAATCACCCCTCATTACCGCCCTTTGGATGCAAGGTCAGCATTCATACATAGGGGAGGGGTCTACTTGAAAAGAGAGTTAAGTGTTCCACAAAGTTTCCCTCTTGTTATGCTTACTTGATCTCATTAGTTTTCTGAGGTGTTGACTTGCTTTGAGTTTGTGTGAAAAGTTAAATGTTCCACTTTTTGGACTCACTTCACACTTACTTGGTGAGTTAAGTACTCCACCTCTAGTGCTTTAAATACTTTTGATAGTGGATTTCTTGGAGCTACTTGGATCTTGGATTGTTCTAACCTTGTTGGGCTAACAAGTTGTCATTGTAGGTGCATTTGCTTAAAATATTTTGCTAAAAGAACGCATGTTAAAGCTTCAAATGCACAAGGGATACTAATGGTTTTTGCAGGGCTGCCCAAAGCATAAAAACCCAAATCAAGTGCTTGTTTAATTTATTTTTTTATTGAGTGCGGCATATACTAGTTGTTTCGTTTCATAGGCACTTAATATCTTGTTGTAGGAATTCTTGGGTGGTAGGAGAAGTATGCTCTTCACCTTTGTGGTGAACCAGAAAATCTTGACCCATCTTTGGATTTTGAAAGTAAGAGGGTAATTGAACCTTTTCTTGGTGTAATTGGGAGAAGGCTTTGAGATAAAGGAGTATGTTCTTCACCCTTGTGGTGAAACAAAATCCTTGAACCTCTTAAGTTGATCTTTTTTTGTTTAGATTGTTAGAATCCTTTAGCGGGCCTGCTCTTGAGCAATCAAGAGGAATGACCCAAGTGGGGATAAGCTTATTGCTAGCTATTCTGACCCACTATAAACTCAAGGCTATCAAGGACACAAAACCTTGGTAGACGTAGTGCTTGTCTTTGCTTGATGTGAGTACTTATGGGATTGTGACCATGAGGAAAGTATTGAGCAAGAATGCTTAAGGTACTCTTGAGGCCGCAAGGTCCTAGTCCTTTTTGAGGAGCAAGAGGGGTACTACGAACATAACCCCTTATTAAGAACCATAGTTAGAGGCCACCCTATTTTTCCGCTTAGATTCTTGGTGCAAGGATTGATCCAAGTGGAATAACCCAGATCACCCCAAGATTACTCACCATATGTGTTCCTTTGGTTGTGTCTTTGGCACTTCCATGACAAAGCCAATATCTATTGTGGGCAACCACTTTGTGTGAGGCAAGGAAGCATCAAGTGTGGGCCAAGTTGTTAAGTATTGAGCCTTGACTTTCTAGGATAGATATTGCTTGAAGTGTCTTCGATTGTGTAATACTAGTGCCAATGTTCTTGAACATTCAAACAATCAGTAGACTCATAGGGTGTTTTTCTATTTTGATATCACAAGTGTTTGTCTTGGCAAGGTTTCTTTTGCCCTTGTTTCAAGTGCTTGAAGACATGTTTGATCCCATACTGTTTGCAAACCTGTCAATTTACTGCTGTCATTGTGATTGGAATCAAAAAATCAACCCTCAAACTGAAAATTTTGATGAAATAGACCCAAAAATGAAAATTTTACACAATTCTGGTCAAGATTTGAACAATTCTACAATAGTATTGCACCTTTTGGAGAGAAATGTTGTGTGATAGTTTTCCCCCGCTAGACTATCGCTTGACCTGCCTAGAGTATATCGCCTGGTTATTGTGAGATCTATCGCTTGGTGAAAGGTGAAATATTGCCTTAGTGAGAAGTATCGCCTGGTTAGCCTGGAAAGTGTCGCCTGAGAATTTTCTATTGTGTACTTGGTTTCAGTCATTTTGCAATTGCTTTTAGTTGGCTAGGTCTTTAGGAAGGTAACTTATCCTACCACTGGAAGACTGTCTTTACCATAAATTTCTATTTTAGCCCTCTAGGGGTAGTGTCATTCGATTTACAAAGTCACCTTGGGAAGAATTGTCAAGTTAGAAGATTATTCCTGTTGAGAAAGTATATCTCTAGACTCGTTAGTAGCATTCTTGGAGAATTATAGTACTCTCTTTGTCCAAATCATTTCCACTTGAATTCAATTTCACTTATACAATTTGGCTAAGTCCATCCCCCTGGTTCAAACGTGCAAGGATATTGATCCTTTGATTTTAGCACCTCTTTGACAGTGTTGGTAATGCCATTTGCAATTTCTATCTTACCGTCTCTTTTTGGACATTAGAGAACTTTAATTATCCTAGTTTGGTGATTGACACTTTGAGAGATCGTCTTATCTTCAAGAATCCTTTTCTTTCATGTCAGTTACAACAAGGTACCAAGTAAATCATGGAAAATGACCCCCGATTGTCTTTAATTAGTTACCCTTAGTTAAGACTCGTCAATAGCGAAAGGGAAAGGAACCCATTTTCGATCAATCCCCTAAGAGTGAGTCTGAGGTTTGTTTTGACCCAAAGAGTAATCCCAACAAATTGAGTTCCTCTTTAGCACCTTTTTCATCAAATATGGATATGCGTTACACCTTCACTAGACAAAAAAGAGAAGCAATGAATCAAACTCTTAATGACATGTTCCAACGACATAGGGTTGACGCGATGTCTGCTGGGTCTTCTTCTGATAGTCCACTTGGATCACCTCCTATCAACACAAGGTATCTAGATGCTCATCAATGAGCTGAGAAACATCATAGGCAAGCTCACTCAGATACACAGTCACAACATGAAGACCAAAACAATGAATTTGGTGATGCTCATATTAATGCAACTAATGTATCTAGACATTCAAGACAACCTTCTCCACTTAGAGACACCTCACGATACACAGGTGACAGGTTGAAGTGCATTGAGAGGGAGAAACAAGCCTTCTTGGATGAACAAGCTACTAAGGAAGAAATGTTCAAACAATTGGAGGATGAGGAATGAGCTTTGTGAGACATAAGGAGAAGAGCCACACAAGAAGAATGAGATAGGCTCCTAGCACAACAACTCCATGATCAATTCAACAATAGGGGTACCAATAGTGGCACCAAATCTCCACCATCTACTCCCTCACCAAGTCAAAGAAGAAGGTCAAGGACTCCATCAAGATCACCTAGTCCTAGAGGAAGAAGGACTTCTTGGTATAACCATCATAGGAGACAATCATCTCCTAGACATTCAAGACAACCCTCCCAAAGAGCTCATCATGGCTCTCAACATGGAGGAAGTAATGCCAACATTGACACTATTGCTTTCATGAAAATGCAACAAGAACCATCCTTCCAACAATATGTGGAGAAGTATGTGGAGCAAAATAAGGATCAGTTCTTAGAAAGTCTAATCAATAAGGGTGCAAAAGTCCCAAACAAATTTGATGTGGACCAAAAGATTAAGAAGCAAAACCCTTCAATTGATGAGGTGATTAAGTAGATGCAAAAGACAATGGAAAAAATGATGGCTCCTAAGAGTTCCTTCAACTTGGACTCCATATGCCCCAATCCCATTGACAAAAGTGTGGTTATGATTGAATTTCCTAGGAAGGTTGAGTTCCCAACTTATGACAAATATGATGGCATTGGTGACCCTCATGACCATGTTAGAAAATTTTATATAATGAGCTTTGCTTTTCATCATGAAGACTCCAATTTAATGAGATTATTACCAAGGAGTCTAAAAGGTCAAGCTATGGAGTGGTTCACAAACCTTGCTCCTCCAGTGAAGACATTTAAAGAACTTGTTCAAAGATTTATCCAACATTTTTCTTACAATCTATCAAGGTCAATCACAATGCTTGATTTGTGCAAACTCAAACAAAATCAACGAGAACCTTTTCTCACCTTCTTGAAAAGATGGAGATGGTTGTGCTCGAACTATCCTAGAATGATTCCTAAGGAAGAAAGAATAGACATAATTGTGAGCAATTTAATACCAGAGCTAAGGTATGAAGTGAGGAAAATGGTTTTCAGCTCTTTTGATACCATGGTAGAGACTGCGTGTTGCATAGAAGATGTCCTAAAAGAACAAGGCATTTTGGCCAAAACAACTAATAACAACAATGGCCAAAACAACAACAATAATGGTAATAAGGACAAAATGAGCTCTTATTGGAATAAGAATAAGCAAGTGGTCAATGACAGAGTTGTTGACTCATCACAACCTAAGAATGAAGGAGTTCTTAATCTCTCTAGTGCAGTCCAAGCCATGAAGCTGCAAACATCCTCAAAACAACAAGAGAATAAACCCAAGTATCAAGGGAGAACTAAAATAGAAAAGAGACAATTTAATAAACTTGGGGACTCTTATGTAGATATTTTTAAGACCTTGATTGCTCATAATTTGGTACAACCTCATGATCCCTCAAAATTTTGCATACCAGATCCTAAACCTTATTGGTGGAATGAGAAAGCTTACTGTGTATACCACAATGGGATTGGACATGACATTGAAGGTTGTTTATAACTCAAACATCTTGTTCAAGACCTTATTGAGAGTGGGAAATTATAGGTTGATGGATTGAACAAAAATTTAGACCATAAAGCTTTTAAGGAGCCCTTGCCTAAGTATGAGAAGGGGGAGACCTCTCAAAACAAGAGTGGCAAGGCCGCAATCAATTATACCTATACAGCTACGGAAAATGTCATTAATATGCTTGAGGTTGTGAACCATGATGTCAACATGATGAGAGGGAATGATCCCCATGACTATGATGTAAGCTCACCTCCAATATTTGATGAAGGACCCATTGTTGTGCTTAGAGGTCCTCAATCTTGAAGGTCATCTCAATCTCTCAATGCTGTTACTACGGGTTAGTCCCAAGGTCCTATTATCATTAGAGGTCCTAACTATAGCAAATGTAAGCAACCAATGTCCAAAGTGTTCCTCCCAGGTCTGCAGTTGGTCCTGATATAAGTTACAACCTTGTTGATCCATTACAGTGAATGCTAGGATAAATTTCCATCTTTGAGCTCTTAGAATTGTCTCCTAGACACAAGTGTGTCCTTGAGGACACTTTGTATGCAACAAATGTCCCTAATAATATAGATGTCGATCAATTCTAGAACATGGTCAACCACCTGGCTAGCCCACATTACCTTACATTTTTTGAAGAAGATGATAAAGCCTTGAGCCATCCGCACAATCTTGCCCTTCACATTGAGGTCATGATCTATAAAACCCGTGTTAGGCATGTGCTGATAGATGGGGGTGCTGGGCTCAATATTTGTTCTGTAAGTCTTTTGAAAAACCTGGGTTACTCAGAGCATGCCATTGACACCAAGAAGAAAATCACTATCAAAGCCTATGCTGAGGCTAAGAGAAGTTCTAAGGGGTTAGCTATTCTTCCAGTCAGAATTGGTCCTGTTGAAAAGGACATTTTGTTTCAAATCATTGATGCTGGTCCTCTAGCATACAACATCCTACTAGGTAGACCATGGATTCATGACATGCAAGCAATACCATCTACCTATCATCAATGTGTCAAGTTTCCATACAATGGCATAAAAGTCTGCATACTAGGTGATAGTACCTTATCTGTTAATACCATTTCATCAGGGGCCCATGTCCCCTTAAATAGAGAACCAGACAATTTTGGGGCAGCTCTTGAGCAATGTAAGGATAAATTCAAGTCCACAGACCTTGGTATGGGAGGATATCAAATTGACTCTTTTACAAAGTTACCAATTTCACCTAGGTCCTATGGTAAACTGTCACAAGAGATGCATCCCTCATCTTCGGCCATGACTCTATTTGATACTTTTGTAGAATCTTCAGTACCTATTCAGGATGAGAAAGAAGAGGTGGCTGTTAGAGATTGGATATACAGAGAAGAAAAGTACCTACATAATGAAATTTTTTCCCCATCTCCTAAGACTATGGGAGAGGATACACGTTGGTTACCAACATGGGCTACCCAGGTCATGGCCCTCTCAGTCACAGGCTAGATGCCAAGGTTGAACCACTCAACCATGCTCTTTTTGGTCATAGGACCAAGTCAATGGTTGGCCTGGGGTTTGATAATGGAAAGAATAAAAGTGTTCCTATCCTAGTTGTGATGGATAGTGACAGTGACTCAGATTATACACCTAATCTCCAAAACCAACAAGACATGTCTGATGATTGGGTACCCTCAACAACTCTCCTTTGGGGAGATTCAAAAGATTTGACAATTGACAGTCCTGCTATCCTGGCTGTGATAGATAGTGACTATATGAATGCTAGATTGACAATGGAAAGCATTTCTATCGTAGCTGCGATGGATAGTAACAAAGCTAGTGCTAGAGAAGGGGAGATCCATCCCAACCTTGAGGCTTCTACATCATGAGGCCCAAATACTGATTCAGAGACAAAATCACATGAGTTTGAATGGGACTCACTTTCAGATGGAACAGTTGATTTAGACATGGATTTTGTTCATACCTATAGTACTCAACCCGACATGACCGACGAACCTAGTGTAGGACTAGGGGACTGGACTCCTCGAATTGCCTCAGTGGATGATGCTTCATTTGGTAGGGTGAGTCCTAATTTGGGTATCTTAGAGGGAAACTTGATAGATCCTAACTGTGCAATCACCAGGGATACTACCTTTCGTATCAATAATGTTTAGCCAGTCATCGACCTACCCCTTGTCAACCATCACTTGATTGATTGGTCACAACTTTGCCAAGAGCCTCAACTCCTCACTTTTCACAATGACTATGAGATAGCTTGCTACTTGAATGCTCTTGAACTCGTAGTCTCTTCCACTAGTGAACCTACAACAAGTATGATGGAGCTAGATATTAAGTACCTCAGTCACAAAATAAAAGAAAAGAAAAAAAAGAGAAATGGTTTTGATGGCGAAAACCACTATGTGGAGGTGTCAGAACCCAAAAAAGTAAAAAGAAAGGATGTATTTGAAGGTGAAAACCTCTTTGAGGCACCTAAGGATGGGGTACTTAATAACCTGCCAAGTTATTTCCAAGATAGGTCCTCAGTTCTTATTAAGCCTACACAACCAGTAAATTTGAATATAGGAGAGGCTCCACAGGTGATTCATCTAGCTCAGTCTCTATTAGTGCGAGAAAAAGAGGCAATCACAAAGTTCTTACAAAAGAAGAAAATTAATTTTGCTTGGACATATTCAGACATGTCGGGACTTGACACTAATCTTATTATGCATCACTTATCTATATCTTTAGGAATTAAACTAGTAAAACATAAGTTGAGAAAAATGCACCCTCATATAGCTCTCCTTGTTAAGGCTAAATTAGAAAAGCTCTTAGGAGCAGGATTTATTAGAGCTATCGACTATGCAGAGTGGATCTCAAATATTGTTCCAGTTTCAAAACATGATGGTTCCATTCGTGTATGCACAGACTTTAGAGATCTTAACAAAGCTTGCCCAAAAGATGACTTTCCACTCCCTAACATAGACATGATAGTGGATATGACTGCGGGCTATGAGATATATTCTTTAATGGATGGTTTTTCCGGTTATAACCAAATAAAAATAGCTCCTAAGGATCAAGAAAAGACAACATTCACATGTGCATGGGGAACCTATTGTTGGAACATCATGCCATTTGGATTAAAAAATACAAGAGCCACATGCCAAAGAGCTATGACCACAATATTTCATGATATGATGCATAAAAACATGGAAGATTATGTGGATGATACATTGGCCAAGTCTAAGCAAAGGGGTACACACTTAAAAGATTTGGAAGTAATTCTAGATTGAATGGAGCAGTTCTAGTTAAGATTGAATCCGAAAAAGTGTGCATTTGGGGTTACCTCAGGTAAACTTCTAGGATTCATAATTTTAGCCAAAGGAATAGAGGTGGATCCCGAGAAGGTTCAAGCCATATTAGATATGCCACCTCCTAAGAACATTAGTCAGATGAGAAGTCTTCAAGGATGACTCCAATCCATACGGAGGTTTATTTCATAGCTTGCAGATAGAGCACAACCATTCAAAAAGACATTGCATAAGGGAGCCACATGTGCTTGGAATGAGGATTACCAGAAGAGCCTAGATCAAATAAAACAATACTTGGCTAATCCTCTAATTTTGATGCCTCCTATCCTAAGAAAACCATTGATTTTGTACATCTCAGTGACTGAATCTTCCTTGGGGGCATTGTTAGCTCAACTTAATGATACGGGGAAGGAAAGAGCCATCTACTACATCAGCCGAAAACTTGTTTCCTATGAGGTCAATTATACTAGTAATGAGAAGTCTTGCCTTACGATGGTGTTTGCTTCCCAAAAGTTGCATCACTACATGCTTGCACATACAATACACCTCATAGCAAAAATTGATCCTTTAAAATACTTGCTTGGTAAGGCTGCTCTCACGGGTAGACTTGCTAAATGGATGATGATTCTTTTAGAATTGGACATAGAGTATGTTGAGTGTAAAGCTATAAAAGGACAGACCATTGTAGACCAATTGGCTAATTTTCCAATTTGAGACAAAGCACCAATGAAAGTTGAGTTTCTAGATGAGCACGTAATGTACATGACTACAAGAACATGGAAGATGTTCTTTGATGGTTCAAATATGCAAAATGGATCAGGAGCTAGAGTGTTATTTATTTCCCCTCATGGCTGTACTATTCCTAAGTACTATAAATTATTATTTCCCTGCACAAACAACATTGCTGAATATGAGGCCTTAACCAATGGATTGAAAATAGCCATAGAATGGGGAATTACAGAGCTGCATGTCTTTGGGGATTCACAATTGATTATCAACCAAGTAAATGAAGAGTACCAAACTAAGGATGATAAGCTAATCCCTTACAAAAAGATGGTTGATTCATTGTGATGCTATTTCACATTTGTGACATTTCAATAGATCCCTAGAGTAGAAAACAAGGCTGTAGATGCTATGGCTACACTAGCTTCACTCCTTCAGTTGGAACAACACGAATCAAGATTTGAATTCCTGGTGGAAGAGCTACACCATCCCATCCTTGAATCCTCTGAAAGCCATGTCATTTTTACCTTGGTCACTCATGAGTCTTCCCGATATGGTGCTATCTATTCATACCTTTGTGATGGCATTATTCCCAAATCATTTAACTGATCTGAATGAAGAAACCTTGTCCATAATGCCTCTCACCATACCCTTATCTCTAGTGATCTGTATAGGAGGGATTTAGATGGGACACTTCTTAGGTGCTTGGAAAAGGATGAGTCTGACCGAGTGTTAGTTGACATCCATGAGGGCATTTCTGGAGGACATTCCAATGGTCTTGCCATGGCCCAAAGGTTGCTTAGGGTGGGGCACTATTGGCCCACAATGCAGATGGATGCTATAGCTTTTGCCAAATCTTGTGAAAAATGTCAGAAACATGGAAACTTGATTCATGCTCTAGGTAGGGAGCTTATTCCTTCTATTTCTCATTGGCCATTTCAGCGCTGGGCCTTTGACCTTGTTGGGCAGATTCATCCCAACTCATCAAGTGGACATAAGTTCATAATTACTGCTATTGACTACTTTACCAAATGGGTAGAAGCCGTTCCACTCTTTGTTGCTTCAGGAAAGACAATTTCTTTATTCATATTGAATCACATCATTTGTCAGTTTGGGATACCTTCTGAGATAATCACTGATAATGGAGGTCAGTTAAAAAACAAGGACCTTACACACCTTTGCAAGAAATTCAAGATAAAATAGCATTGGTCCTCCATTTACTTCCCACAAGGAAAGACAAGCAGAGGCCTCTAATAAAACAATTCTTAAGATTCTCCATAGAATAGTTCACAAGAATGGTAGAGACTGGCACTTACAGATCAATCCAGCCTTATGGGCTTACAGAATGAGTATATGTACTCCCACAGGGGCTACTTCTTTTTCCCTCACTTATGGTGCTGAAGTAGTATTACCTTTAGAAGTTGAGATTCCCTCACTTCGAGTCTCTCTCAAAGGTTTCATTACAGATGAAGATTATCGTGCCATAAGATTGCAAGAATTGAAACTTCTTGATGAGAAACAAAGAACATCTTTTGATCACATGAGAGTCTACCAAAAGCATATGTCCAAAGCATTCAACAAGAAGGTTCTCCTTAGAGAATTTCAAGTAGGAGATCTTGTCCTGCGTGAGAATCCTAAGAACCAACAACATCAAGAATAAAAAGGCAAATTTGAACCTAATTGGCTTGGACCATACATTATTACTACTGCTTTTGGGACAAGTGCTTACTTGCTATCTGATGAACAGGGGGAACAACTCCCTGATCCTATTAATGTTTTGCACCTCAAGAAGTTCTATCCATGATGCCTATTCTATCTAGGGGCATCCTTTGTACATATTTATGGATCCTAAAAAAATACCAAAAAAATTCATATATGATGCTGAAAAAATCCTAAAAAGCGTAAAAAGTCCTGAAAAAATATAAAAAAATAAAAAAATGCAAAAAATTCAAAAAAATAGAAAAAGTGCCTTGGTGAAAACCTGGAAATAGGCGCCTTGGTAGCAAAAATACAAAAAATAAAATAAAATAAAAAAAATCTCGAAGTGGTGAAAACCTGGAAACAGGCGCTACTTGAGGCCTTTGCACCCTTGTCTTTTAGCATGCATCCTCGACACTTAGCCATTCTCCATCATGCCTTGACCTTATTTGACTTGGTTTGGAATTGGTCTTTGTCTTTGTCTAGGGGGCATACCTGTTCGCATAGGTCCTTTAGGTGCGTTTTTCTCTTGGGGTATTTCACACAGAGGTGTTTTTCAACACCACCCCAAATAGTGTTTTTCAACACTACCCTAGTGTCAAGTGTTTCTCAACACTTGTCAGATGTCTTACTCACCAGTCTGATGTGATATCACCCATTAGCAAATTTGATGCTCGAAGTTTGACTCTATGACCAACACACACACACTTAAACACTTGACTCGCTGAGACTTGTTGGACTTTGTTTTCTTTGTGTGCTGTCTATGATGATTTCTTTGATGAGTGGTCTCTCACTGAGAAGTTTTTGATGATGCATAGCTAGAAGACTGAGGGTATGAGCACATGTTTTATTTCTTTATCTGCTTGTGGGTATATTTCATTGATCCTAACTGTCATGAGCATTTATGCTGGTCCTACTTGACACTAGGGATTGACAAAGTATCATCCTTGACTGTTTCATGAGTGCATGCTTATAGCCATCTTGACCTTCTTATGTCCTGATGCAAGCATAATCTCGCTATAGTAAACCTAAGTAATCTCACTGAACTAGCCATCTTGACCTACATGTCTTTGGTGCCTAGGTGGGATTCCCACATTTCTATCTGACATAGATCATATTCATATACCCATAGTCATACTAGTGAGTGTTGTATGATCTTACGATTCTACCAATAATGCTCGATGATGATAATTAGATGTCTATAAGCATTGTGACCTTGCAAGTCAACCACTTTTCATAGTAGCTTACATTTTTAGGTTCATATTAGTTTAGTTTTGCATCTTGCATATGGAGAGAGCTCTCCTTTTAATCTTTCATGGACTTGTTGGTCAACTGCGCTCACCTTCCGCTTCTTCTTGATCATATCTTTCACTTCTTGCTCTTCATATCACATCCTTTTCTAGACCCTTTTATAGCCTTTTAACTTTTTGACCTAATTTTCAAAACACCTTGAAATTGTGCAAAAATTGCACCCCTAGCTAATTTCAACATCCTGGATCCCTTTTCAGACTCGAAATCAAAATCTGAGTTCATCTTGATAGTCAAAATCACATTTTAAATTTCCTCTCATCTACGCAGTTGGCTGACCATTTGAGGCTTGATTCTTTGATCTTTGTTGGGGCATCTTCATTTCTTCACCCCCATCCCTTTCAAACTCCTAATCTCTCATTCATTTTCACTCACTTCATTTCTCTGAGGTTTGACTGTATCCTTAACCTATATCTTTCTCAGTCAAACTGGGGCATGTCGTCATTGCCTAGTGGTTATCCTATTGTCCTATTTTTTGATCATGATTTCTAGTGCTTTAATCAAGTTTATCAATTTCTTGTTCTCCTCTACCTAATTTTGATTTTGATTTCGAGGGGGTAGTACCTATCAGCTTTAATCTTTGATTCAGTTTTATCATTTAGCTCAGCTTGAGATTCTTATTTTGAGACTTGATTATCACCTAGCAGCGATGGTGGTGATTTTGTCTTTCAATTTTTATCTCCTATTTTTCAGACTTGATTATTGCCTAGCAGCGATGATGATAGTTTTGTCTAAGGCTTGATTTGCACCTAGCAGTGATGGTGTTGGTCTTGTCTTTTAGCTTTTGCTTATTTTTGTCCTGATATGTTCCCAAAATGAACACACATCTGAGTTGTTTTTGTGATCCCAAATCGATCTCACATTGCAACTCCATTCTTTGACCACATGTGATCCCAAATCAATCTCACATTAGTCAAAGAGGGGAAAATGTATGCACCCTAAAATGGTCACCTAGACTTTGGGCCCCCATTCAACAATTTATCAAATCCCTGAATCAATATTTTGAAAAATCAGCATTATCAATTTCCTTGATCAAGTCCTATTTCATCATTTTCGATTATTTGCCTTGGGCTAACCATTTTATCCTAAGTCTTTATTTATTTAAAAGAAATATTTCCTCCCCTTTTAATAAATAAAAAAGCCCCCACTTTTCCTCTTATCCTAAGTTGCACAAATAAAGCATTATTCTTATTCTATAAAAAGGAGAAAAGTACTTTTTTTCTCATATGGACACAAAAGTCAACTCTTATTTTCTCATTGGAGGATACTTGTGCACATGGATTGCTCCTCTTTCAAGCTCCACTGTTGATTAAATCTTTTTCCTCTTAATCTCCATGGTCCATTCCTTTTCATTTCCCATAAAAGGAGAGCTCTTTTCCTCATTTTCATATGCATTTTTGAATACTAATTTTATGCTGCAGGTTTTCTAGGTCATTTGGAGCTTTTTTGAAGACATTCTTGCATCCAAGCTTTGAAGACATTGTTGTTGCATCTCATCTAGTTTGCTTTCATAGTTGCATAATCATGGCATTCCTAGTATAGATTTCCTTTATGCAATAGATTAATCTCACAAAGCTTAATTAGGAGGATTGTAATCCTTGTACTTTCCTTTCATAGTATAGTTTGCACTTTCCTTTCATAGATTAGATTTCTTTTCAAGCATTGCATTATCATCATTTAGATTAGCTTGTATCTTCATTCTTAGCTTACTTGTATTTGCATTTCATTTGATTCTTGGGGATATTGACACTCTTTCCCTTGTCTTCACTTGAATCTCTCATTGTGTGGTTGACTAGCAAGGTCATTAGCTTCATAGCTCTAACTGAGAGAAATTTTACAATCTTGCAACTCCATGCATAGAGAGCTATGGATCGATTTGTGAGGGCTCATTCTTGAGTTTTCTTACATGTAAGGATTCATAGAAGTGCACTACTTTTGTGTGTACAGATACACTCTATGTCAGTCTTAGCCTTTCCACATCCCTATAATAAATACCTTTGCTGCTTGAACTTCATCAAGAAGTCCTCAATGGATGGAAAATGATCTGGTATAAGAGAGGTAAGCTTTGCCTCAATCTAAAGTTCTCTGAACTCATTCATGATATCAAACAAGGTGTGAAGCTTGGTCCACATAGCTAGAGGGATATTGCACCCATCAAGATGAAACTGTAGACTATCTGATACATGTAAAGTAGTCAACCCCATTGCCTCATCCATATTTTTCCTATGCTGCATGACCTCAAAAGGCCTTTGTAAAATTGGCTGCACTACGTCTAAACAAGACCACAACCCTTTTGACCGGAGAAGCTGTGTCATCAGAGATTTCCACATGTGATAGTTATGAGGGGTAAAAAATTCTAGACAAGAAGAGGTCTGGGCCATTTTTTTGGAAGGGGTTTTGTTTTGATATAATTTCAAGTTTACTGAAGTAAATTATAGAAAATAAGAAATAAAACACCCCCCACTATTCAATAAACCAAACCCTAGAAGCTAGAAAAGATTGCTTACAATGAGAGAGAAAAAAAGCTTCAAATAAGTATCATGTGTACCTTTGAATTTTTATGATGAAAATATCCATAGATTTGGATAGAAATCACAAGTAAAAAATCTTGGAAGTCAAAGTACAGTGCTCGTGAGGGTTTGAAGTTTTACCTTTTTAGATTTGCCAACACAGACATTGGCACATGCATGGTGGACAAAGGAATAAGGTGCAGGTTTGGTAAACAACACTGAGAAGGACACCACTATAAACGGTGTTGGGAAGGACACCCCCAAAAAATGCCCTCTCAAATTAGCCAAAAAATCCAAAATTTCTTTTGTCAAACCCTTGCTCCTTTTTTTCTTCAAACACGAACAAGCTACAATAGATCCAACTCTGATACCATGTAAGATTTGATGAAAAAAAAATCTATTAAGCCCAAGAAACTTGCATGCAAAAACCTGTCACAAGGAAGAAATCTATAGGAAACAAACAAGGGTTTTCCTCTGACAATATGAAAGTTTATTATCATCAGCCAAAAGAATTAATGCAAATATACAATGGATCAATCCTTATAGGAGATTGAAATACCTAATGGGAAACCCTAATAGGTAAATAGAAATTTAATAATTAGATTTAATTATTAAATGACTAATGAAAGTGCATAAAGTGAAATCTTAAGAGGTAGTAAAGTTAATTTAATCAATGTAATTAAATTAATTCTTTACTCTAAGACATGCCACTCATGTGGGCACCAAAAATTCTAATGTGAACCTCTTGTTAAGCCAAGATGGCCTTGTTCAAATTTAAAAGCTGAGAGAGGATGTTATGATATCCACGGTGATATAGGGTATTGGCTACGAGGGTGTAGCAGGAAGCTCTGTGTATAAGGTTCTGTATACACCTAAAAATGGTCACCTAGACTATTAGCCCCTTTTGCTAAATCATAAATTACTTATTCTTGATCAAATCCTAGTTCTATCATTTATTCGATTATTTTCTATGGGCTAACCATCTTATCCTAAGTCTTTATTTATTAAAAGGAATATTTCCTCCCCTTTTAATAAATAAAAAGCCCCCACTTTTCCTCTTATCCTAAGTTGCACAAATAAAGCATTATTCTTATTTTATAAAAAGAGAAAAGCACTTTTTGTCTCATATGGACACAAAAGTCAACTCCTATTTTCCTATTGGAGGATACTTGTGCACATGGATTGCTCCTCTTTCAAGCTCCACCATTGATTAAATCTTTTGCCTCTTAATCTCCATGGTTCATTCCTCCTCATTTCCTATAAAAGAAGAGCTCTCTTCTTCATTCTAGATCTCCAACTTTTTATGCTATTGTTATGCTACAGGTTTTCTAGGTCATCTTGGAGCTTTTGGAGACATTCTTGCATCTAGGGTTTGAAGATTTGGAGCATTGTTGGCATTCATCTTGGATCTTCATCAACACTCTATCTTCTTGTCTTCATTCTTGCATCATCATGGCTTTCTTGCTTCATAGTTAGATTTCATTTCTTGCATAGTAGCTTCATTTTCATGGCATTCTTAGCTTAGATTTCCTTTATGCTTTAGATTAATTCATCTAGTTTAACTAGGAGGCTTTGTAATACTTGCATCTTTCATTTCCATAGCTTAGCTTGCATTTCCATTCTAGCATAGCATTGCATTGCATTTTCATTCTTGATTCTTGAGGATATTGGCATTCTTGCCCTTGTCTTCATTGAATCTCCCATTGCATGGTTTACTAGCAAGGTTATTGGCTAAATAGCTCTAGCTGAGAGCATTCTTAAAAACCCTTGCACTCCATGCCTAGGGAGCTATGGATCGATTTGTGAGGGCTCATTCTTGAGTTTCCTTGCATGTAATGATCCATAGAAGTGTGACACATTTATTGCACACATTTTTGGCGCCCACCGTGGGGCAGAGTAGATAGACTTTGTCCTTTAAATTCTGCATTTTCGTCATTTTCCGTCAATTTTTCGGCAAGTTTTAGCGTAATTTTTGTTCTCTGGTTTTTTGTCTCAGAATATCGCGCGATACTTCTCAGGTATATCGCGCGATATACCTTACTATACGCGTGCGATACTTTGCGCCAGAGAAGAATCGCACGGTAGTATTGAGGTATATCGCCTGGTCTCGGGCGAAGTATCGCTTGGTGTCGGGCGAAATATCGCGCGGACTGAGAAGTATCGCCTGGTGTCGGGCGAAGTATCGCACGATACTGTGTCTGAATGTGGCAGTGAGCTATTTTTAGGCTATTTTATCTATCTTGCAAGTTTCAGGTTCTTAGCTATCTTTTTGAAATTTTTTGAAATTTTCAGCGTTTTCAAATCCATGCCACTCTGGAAAACGGGTGCCCATTTTTTTTTGAAATTTTGCAAATGGTATCAAAAGTTTAAGTGTGATATATCGTTGGAAAGGTCTTTCCGAGCCCAATCCAACCATGATGGTTTCATTTTCAGATTTTATCATTTGATCAAGTATTTTTGTAGATTATCAGATTTTTCATGTGCTAACCATTGTGGGTCTAAAAAGTTGTGGTTGTAGGTGCACTTGCTTGAGATATTTTTCCAAAAGAACGCATGTCAAAGAGGGATACTAATGGTTTTTGTAGGGCTGCCCTAAGCATAAAAACTAAATCAAGTGCTTGTTTAATTGCTTTTTTTTATTAAGTGCGGCATATACTAGTTGTTTCATTTCATAGGCACTTAATACTTTGTGAAAGGAATCTTGGGGTGGTAGGAGAAGTATGCTCTTCACCTTTAGGTGAATCAGAAAATCTTGACCCATCTTGAGGTTTTGGAAGCAAAGGGTAATTGGATCTTGTTTGGTGTGTTTAGGAGAAGTTTTTGAGATAGGGGAGTATGCTCTTCACCCTTGTGGTGAATCAAAAACCTTGAACCTCAAAAATCATCCACTCTTTGTTTAGCTTAGGATCCTTTAGCGGGCCTGCTCTTGAGCAATCAAGAGGAACGACCCAAGTGGGGACAACCTCGTCATCATTTTCCTTGGTGGCGAGTGATTCCAACTCACTATAATCTCAAGGCTATCGAGGACACAAAACCTTGGTAGACATAGTACTTATCTTCGCTTGATGTGAGTAACTTGTGGGATTGTGACCATGAGGAAAGCATTAAGCAAGAATGTTTAAGGTACTCTTGAGGCCGCGAGGTCCTAGTCCTTTATGAGGAGCAAGAGGGGTGCTATGAACGGAAATCCTTACTATGAACCATTAGATAGAGGCCACCCTATTTTAGCCGCTTAGCTTCTTGGTGCAAGGATTGATCCAAGTGGACTTACCCGGATCACCCCAAGACACTCACCATATGTGTTCCTTTGGTTGTGTTTTTGACACTTCCATGACAATGCCAATATCTCTTGTGGGCAACCACTTGGTGTGAGGCAAGGGAGCATCAAGTTGTGAGCCACGTTGCTAAGTAATGAGCCTTGTCCTTCTAGGTAGTAATTGCTTGAATTGTCTTCGATTGTGCTATGCCCGTGTAAACGTTCTCAACATTCAAACAAACGGTAGCATTCATAAGGTTCTCTATTTTGATATCACAAGTGCTTATCTTGGCAAGGTTGCTTTTGCCCTTGTTTCAAGTGTTCTATGACATGTTTGATCCCATACTGTTTGCAAACTTGTCTTTTATCTATTGCTACTGCTTGTCAAACTGAAAAATTGCACTGTTTAATCTACAAATTTGGTCCAAGCGCTTCAAAACTAAGTTTTTCACGTTCACTGGTCAAGAGTCATATGATATTGAAGTATCCTTGCATACCCTCAACCAAGAATCTTGAGTCATTTCTACTGTCCTGTCATTGCTACAATTCAGAGTTGCTAAACTTGCACTTTAACCTGTCGTAGAGTGTCTTTTTCTGTTCTTATCTGAAACTGGTTTGTTACCTACATGCTTAGATTTGTTCTAGACTGAAACAAATGAGCTAAAACTATTGGATTTGAGTTTAATGAATGCTACTCTTGATTACTTGTCGCATCACGGTTACCTCTCTAGCTACTTGCTTATTGAGCTTCTTGCTCGTTGCTTGGCTTTAGTCAATTGATTGCTGTAAGTGCTTGAGCACTTTTGACGAGCCATCTCTCTATTGTTCTACTTTGACAAGTGATCTTTATTAGCTTTCCTTATCTCAAATCTGAGAAACTTTGTCTCATTCTATTAGTCAACCAACATCTCTTTTCATGCCGGTTACAACTCGGTCTCAATTTGAGCAGGAGAGTCATCCTCCGTTCAATTATACACAGTTACCTTCTCCAACTAGACGTTCAAAAGCACCCATTAGCAACAACAGTTCTAGTTCTGACCAATCTGAGAATTCTAAGGCTACACCGTGGTATAAAGGAGGTTTCCTCTTTTCCGCATTCAAGACCCCCAAAAACACAGACAGTGTCTCACTCACTTTGACTGAACAAGAAAAGTTTCAACTCTTGCAAGAACACTTTGAGCGTAAGGATAATCAAGCGCGCTTAGACAAAGAACACAATCAACCAAGGATGGATGCTACTAGGCACATGGCTTATAGAGGGACATTTCATGAGCAACCTGAGACTAGTAATCATGAGCACAGACCTTCTTTTAACAATGGCAACAATGACAACAACACACCACCAAGATCTCCTCCAAGGCCAACTTTTGCTATGCCTTCTTCACCTCCTAGACCTCCTCCCTCTCAACATGAGGCCGAGGCTAATGATGAGATTTCTAGTGAGGATCTTATGAGATGTGAACAAGATGTGGATTTTCAACGAATGATGCATAAGCTTTTAGAGCGTAATGGCGATCAATATTTTCAATATATGACTTCTAGAGGATACAAGCTTCCTCCCGAGTATGATGTCAGACAAATTGTCCAACAAAGAGTACCAACTGAATTGGAAGTTCTTCAAGAAGAATTACGTCGGACAAATCAACGCCTTACCCAAATGGCATTAGAAAGAGAGCCTCCAAAGGTCTCTTTTGTAGAATCAATTTGTGCTCTTCCTTTTGATAAAGATCTATACATGGTCCCGTTTCCTAAGGATATTGAGGTTCCTAAATATGACAAGTATGATGGAAATGGTGACCCTCATGACCATGTGCGTCACTTTTATGCTCTTAGCATGGACTTTCTTCATGAAGACACATATCTCCTACGCTTATTCCCTCGCAGCTTAAGAGGCCAAGCTTTGGAATGGTTTGCGAAATTGACACCACCGCTTAAGACTTTTGATGAGTTAGCTCAGCGATTTACCCAACAGTACTCTTACAACATCCAACAACCTGTCACTGTGATAGATCTCGGTAATCTAAGACAACATCAAGGTGAGCCGTTTGCAACTTACTTACAACGTTGGAGGTCATTGTATTCTCGATATCCTCGTCAGCTACCTGAGAGAGAAAAGATTGACATTTTTGTCAACACACTTGTGCCTGAGCTATTTTATGATCTAAGGAAGCAACTGTTCTCCTTCTTCCATGACATGGTTGAAAGTGCATATCGGATTGAGGATGTAGCTATAAGAAAAGGGGATATTGTTATTAATAAAGATGTTAAAGGCAATGGTAAAGACAAGAACAAACCTTGGAATAAGAACAAGTATGTTGTTAATGATGGGGTTGTTGATGCTCCTAAAGTTAAAGAGCCCGCTTTCAATCTCTCCAATGCTATCTATGCAACAAAACAACAAGAAGCTAGAAACACTCACAATGCTCCTAAACCTCAATATGCAGATAAACCTAAGAAGTCATTTCGAAAGCGAGTCTATACCAAGTTGGTAGAACCTTACGATGTGATCCTTAAGACTTTGGTTGACAATGGATATCTGACGCTTCCTGATAAACCTGGTAATTGGGATCCAATAAATAAGCCGGATTGGTGGAGAGAGGATCATTACTGCCATTATCATAGAAACAAGGGACATCCAACAGACAATTGTTTTAGGCTTAAGGATGATATTCAAGATCTTATTGAGAATGGCACAATTTCCACTGATGGCTTAACTAAAAATTCTGATCACACAGCTTTCAAAGATCCTCTACCTAAGCATGATAAGGGGGAAACCTCTCAAACACATAAAAAGAATCATGATGCAAAGATCAATTACACGTATCCTTCTAATACGCTTGTGATTAACATGGTAGAGCCCATTGAGAGTGTTCTAATGATGAGGTCTCAAGATGATAATAACACCAATCATGGTAAGCCAAAGTTAGTCTTGCAAACATGTGGTAGTTCATCTTCCCGAAGTGAGACACTGAATGCTGTTACTAGGGGGCAAGCCAAGATTGTCCTTAAAACTGCGCAAGATCCCAAGCAAGCTTTGCCTTCCAAACAAGTGGCTCCTTCAGCCACCCCTAGCTATGATCTTGTCCAACATTTACAAAAGACACCAGCACAGATATCTATCCTTGAGTTGCTTCGGTTATCCCCTTCGCATAGAGAGATTCTTGATGAGGCTCTACGTACAACACGTGTTCCCAATAACATTGATCCAGATCAATTTCAGGCTATGGTCAACCACATTTCATCTCCGCTATCTCTCTCCTTTTCTGCAGAAGATGACATATCTATTGCTCACCCACATAATCTAGCTTTACACATTGAAGTTCTAGTCTACAATGCCCGAGTCTGCCGAGTCCTGATAGACAATGGTGCAGGGTTAAATATTGTTTCTTTCAATGTCATACAACAATTGGGTTTGTCAGAATTGGCTGTGGATTCCAAGAAGAAGATTACTATAAAATCTTATGATGAAGTGGAAAGATCTTCCAAAGGTCTTGTCACGCTGCCTATCCGAGTGGGCCCTATCACGAAAGATATTAGCTTCCAAGTATTGGACATCCCACTCGCATATAACATTCTTTTGGGTCGTCCTTGGATCCATGACATGCAAGCTGTTCCTTCCACTTATCATCAGTGCGTCAAATTTCCATACAATGGCACTGAGGTTGTGATTCCTGGAGACCATACTATTGCTATCAATGCTCTTGCTGCTACTGAAAAATTTGTTCCTCATAATGAACCTTTTGTTGATCCTAGTACATCTCTAGCTGCTGCTGAGAAATCACTTAAGATGATGAGCCTTGGTATGGGTGAATATAAACTGGGTTCTTTTTCTTCTATACCTGTTTCTCCTAGGTCATATGGGAGACCTTCTGATCACATGAAGCCTTCCACTTCTGCTATGGTGATCTTTGATACTTTTGTTCCTTCATCCATTCCTTTAGAAGCAGACAGAGAAGAACAAGCTGTCCAAGAGTGGATCTATAGAGAAGATGCCCGAAATACTCCCATGCTCAGTAATTCAGACATAGATACAGATGAGTCACCGCTACACACTATGGCTCAAATGGGAGATGATCTTCCTTCTACTTCACTCCTTTGGGGAGAAAAATGTATTTCTACTGATGATATGGATGTTGATATGGTTCATTCTTGTAGTAACCATCCCGACGTGGTCGATGGGTCTTGTGTGGGGTCTGATGAGTTTGTTCCTCGTATTGCCTTAGTAGACCACGCTGGTTCTTCTATGACAAGTCTAGATCTAGCTACTTTTGGAGCTTACCCTATAGGCTCAACCTCTCTTGTTACCAGAGATGACGCCCCTCGCATAAATGCTATTGAACCAGTCACTCCATTTCATCTCGCATCAACACCTGTTACTTCTTCCACCAGTGAACTAGCAACAAAAAAGATTGAATCAGAAATCAAGCATCACAGTCATCAAGTCAAAAGAAAAGAGCAACGGTCGGATGGCGAAAACCACATTGTGGCGGTATCCGAACCTAAGAAAAGTAAAGATAAAAATTTGCTCAAAAATAATGACTCCAAAATAAAAGATGAGAAGTTGATTCTCTACAAACAAATGGTGCATTACTTCAAGCATGATCTCATATCTGTTATATTTCAGCCTATTCCTAAAGCTGAGAACAAAGTTGCTGATGCCTTGGTTGCTTCAACATCCATTTTACAAATGAAAAAGCATAAATTTTTCTTCAAGTTCTTGGTGGATGAATTACGCTCCTATCTTCCACCTCATATTCCTCCATGCCATTCTTTTCGCCATCCCTTACACTTTGCCTTTGTCTCTGGTGACTTGTATAGGAAGGGTCTAGACGGAACTCTCCTTAGGTGTCTAGAAATAGAGGAGTCAGAAAAAGTACTAGCTGAAATCCACGATGGCATATGTGGATCACATTCTAATGATCCTCCGCTAGCTCAGACATTGCTTAGGGCTGGTTATTATTGGTCGAACTGGTTGAGAGGGGGGGGTGAATCAATATTAAAACACTTCAAATTAAAATTAAACCAACTGAAAATAAAACATATCAATGCTGAAATGAAAAGAACATAAGAACATAACACATAACTCATAACACCATTATTTGTTTGCGAGGAAATCCTGGCCAAGGGAAAACCTTGGTGGGGATGGTACCCACAACTATGCACTAAAATATAGAATCCTTGTTAGGAGATCTAGCCCTGTTAGGAGATGAGTATTACATAGTACATTTCCTTATTAGAGGAATAGAGAACCCTATTAGGGGTATACAAAAACCCTATTAAAAGTGTGGTGAGCTTACAACTCTTACAATCAAAATTTTGTTAAAAATAAGCTCTTCAATAAGTGAACTGCAAAAGCATCTGCTATGCTTTGATAGTTCCAGTTACATCTCTATCAATCTTTGATCTTGCATCTGCTATCTACCTTTGCTAATATCCAAAATTCACATCCATCACATATCTATATCTATCACATAGTTTCACACTTATCGCTTCCGCAAAACACTCTATACTTATATCAATTCTGCCATCCAGTCGGCTCTCAAATACAATATGAAACATAACAATTACTTATACAAATGATAAATGTAGAGTCAAAAATCTTGTATTATGAAAGTGTCACAAATATACAACTTTCATCTGACTTAGCACATTACCATTTTGTCTAGCCTTCCCTCAATCATCGTGACTGTTCATATACCCTGTTTCACTGATTCTTTGTCTTCGCATACCTTCATATCATTGTATCTTACTAATATCAACACCAAAACATTTATGACCTTAACTAAAGGTCAGACATATCCCAAACTATCTTCCTCTAAGTTCACAAGCCATAATACATCATATATTATCTTTCCTAACCAAAACTATATTACAGTATACTATTATTCTAATTCTGTACTTGGTCATTTTCATGACTATGTCTCCCACATTTATAATCACTTCATGCGATCACTACAACATAAGTGGCCATAAATGACAACCCTTAAGTGATCCCTAGTTCTCTTGAATCATCACTTTCCAAAAATCTCTCCCTTTGGCATTGATGGCAACACTTAGCAAAAAATGACTAAGTGTCAAAACACTAACTTCCTTCGACTTCTCTATATACATATTCTTTCTCTCTGTCTTTTCATTTATTTACAAGTTTTCTTTTCTCTTTCTCTCCCTCTCTCTCTCTCTCTCTCTCTCTCTCTCTTTTAAAAAAATTCTTTTTCCTCTTCTCATTTTTCTCTTCTCTTCCTCTCCCTTTGACATCAATGGAAAAGGTGCTTACAAAATTTCAAAAATTTTAGGCACATAAGACTTAGTGCTTACTCACCAGATTCAGAATGTCTTGGAAAGAGTCTTCCAAGGTCTTCACTTCATCATCCCATGACTTGATCAAAAGTTTAATGACATGGATCAGTCCATTCAGTGCATAAGATGCAGTGTCTGCTACCTTTAGCTCAGTGGGTACAAAGTTTGTCATTGATCCCTCTATCTTCTCCATCTCTGTGAGATGAGCTTCAAGAATTGAAAGCTTAGGAGTAACTAGAATCTTTAGCAAACCAAATATTTCCACTACTCTCCATTTCTTTGTATTGAAAGTACTTATATTATCCAAAATTTTGGATTTCTGCTTGTCCATTTCCAACATAGTTTTTGAAGAGGTTTCACAACTATCCATTATGTTGTCTAATGTATCCCTTTCCTTGGCTATGATATCTTCAATATTCTTTATGTGTATACTCAGATTGATACAATAATCCTAGAGTTTTCTTCCTTTTTCCACATAGTTTTTAGCCTTAATTATGGTTGCTTTCAGAATGCCCAAGTCCCATGAGATAGACTGGAAAACTTCTTTCAACTTATTTTCTAAGTATCTCTTCTTAGACTTACCTGTGATCTTCAAAAGTGACTCAAAATGAATGTCAAAGTTGTCCAATGTCATGTTCAAGTTCTCTGCATCATCCTTTCCTTGAAATGTGAGAGGTTTAGGGAGTATTTTATTTAAAGTCTCTATTGCCCTAGCAATAACCTTTACCTTCTTATCCCCCTTTTGTTATGACCTTTCATTTGTCTTAGAAAATGCCATGAAGGATAACCTCACAAGTTCATCCTCATCCATGCTTTCCACATCAGTTCTCACTGGTTTGGCCATACTTGCCAACAATAGGGTGGAGGAGGTATCTGGTTCTTGTTTAAGCTGAATTCTTACCTCTTCTTTTTTTACTCCTATTTCTTTTTCCCACTTTTCCTCTTGTTGTTTCTCCTTCTCTTGTTGTTTCTCTTTCTATCTTTCTTTTATATGTTCTTCCTCTTTCTATCCTTCCTTTTCTGCCATCATCACACTGACTAGATTTTCTTGAAATAGATCATTTACATCAAGTAAAGTGTCTAGTGATATAGGCACACCAAAAATGAAGAAGTTTGGTTTCTTGTCAACTTCGCTTGCTTGATCACTCTCTTTAGTTGTCCTAGAGCTTTCTCCCATTCCTAAAGGTGTAGGCTTGGTAGCCTTGGGAGGTGAGGTCTTCTCAGGCATGTCAGATATAAGAATTTGGTCCAATGCATTTTGTGTGTCTTCTATAACCTCATCATACTTCCTTGCCATTATCTTCACAAGTCTGGCCTTTGTTCTCAATAGAGGTTTCAACTCTTTAATGATTCTCTCCCTCTCTTTTTTGTAGACTACAAGAAACATGTCTTCAATAGCCTTATTTCTTATAGTCTCATCCTTAGAATGTGCTAATTTTTTTCTTATTTCCAACTTGCTATACAAGTCCTTAGAAATACTTCCTTCTATTTCTAGAAAATTATTCTTGTAGTCTAACAAGTGCTCAATTACTATGTCCTCAATTACTGACTAATTTTTAGAATCATACCTTTCATAGTACCTGTTCAGTATCTTCAAGTTTCCATCTCTTATTATCCTCTTCTGTAACATCTTGATACCTGGCTTCCATAGATCTTGCGGCTTCTTTTGTTCTTATTTCTTCTCAGTCACCTTGTCCTCTTTCTTCTTTGTTTCTACTTCTACCTTTTGTTTCTTAGGGATTCTTGGTTTGTTAGATCATATAGATCTCCTAGGTGTGCTTGTAGGTGCAACCTCTTGTGCAATATTTTTAGGAGTGATTGATAAATCTATTATATCAAGAGTAGGACTTACTATCTTTTTAGCTTCAGAAGGAGGAGGTGCCTCAATTGCCAAGCTAGAGGATCCTTCTGTCATCTTTTTCCTTACTTATTTTAGTTGCTCCTTTGTAGTTCCTACCTTTGTAGCAATGTCATCAACCATTTTCTCAATATTTCTCTTCCTTGTCCATTTATCTTGTTCTTCTCTAACTTTTTCTGACTTTTCCAAGTAAGTTCCCCATCTCTCTTTAGATGTGTCTATCTCAGTTGCTAATACATGCTCAACTTACATTGTAAGAACTTTAGAACTAACCTCATACCCCATAGGGTAGAACCATTTCTTTCTTGGTTCTACTACTTCAAAGCACACACAATTAGTTTCAATCATGAAACAAATTGTGTCTTTATACTTATCTACCAACTCCTCAGGTATTCTATATCTCTCCTTCATTTGCATTTGAAGGATCTTAATCATTGCAAATAATTTACCATCTACCCAATCTTTGTTCTATCTCCTAAAGCTCTCTGATATCTATATGCCAATGGGTACACTATCTTTCCATGGTCTAGGGTGCATTTCATGAAATTTGTGTTCAATTTGAATGTACATGTGTATCAGGAATGAACCAAACCTAAAATCTTTTGACTTGTCCTTCTTAATAATCTTCACATTCTCCAAGAACTACTGTGCTAGGATTTCACATAGGTTATATCTGGTGTTTTCCTTCACCATTCTATAGGCCATCATAATTACCCCCACTAACATAGAATTAGGTCTTCTTCTATAATACAACTTATATCCTAGTAGCATTGCTACCAATCTCTTTTTGAAAGATGTCATTCATAGTCATTGCTCTCTTAGCCCATTTAGAATGAGTTAGGGTTTCTACTTGCTTCTTGATATTCTTCTCAGCTATAGGGAGGGCTCCAGTATTGTCTAATCTATTTATCTCATGAATCAATGGGATACATATCTTAGTAGGTTTCTCTCCTATCCAAATGAATTTATCATGGATTCTTCTTAGAATGATCTTGAACCATTTAGTTTCATAGAACTCATTCAGGAGGGTTAACTTAATGATAGATTGTTCTTCCAAATGTTTGAAATCTTCTTTCATTTTATCATCAGACTCTATCATCTCTCTTAATTCCTTATATATCTCATCATCTTCTATGGTCTCATACTTACAGTGAATGTAAGCCCTAATATCTTCAATGTGTAACATGCCGTATGGGGTTTGCGAAAATGCTCCTTCCGGATCATCCTCACAAGACTTAAATAGGTGCCTCTTAAACTTATACATTATTCTATCAATAACATCAAATATGATAGGTGCATCCATAGCTTTTAGTAGAGTATATAATCTAAATATCTTTAATATGCCGAATTCTAGAACTTTTGCTTCAAACAATCACACAATGTAGTTGCTAGATGGCTATAGTGCTTCTTAACTCTGTTCTCCTTGGTCATTGCTAATCAAATGATGTAGAAATGATATGTTTCAAGGTGTTTTATCCATCAAAAGGTGAGTGAATGCATTAATCATAGGTAGCTCAACTTCACATACTATCTAGTCAAACATAAATTTTGCAATCATAGGATATGAAACTCCAAATGCTGCGATCATAAACATAAACTCCACAGTGTCTATACACACCATATCTAAGCTTGCACAAGCTTATTCCACATAATTAGGGGTTGGATATATTCTATTGTCTGCATCCAATGCTCCCCCTAAGGCCATGTAACATTCTAGGTCGATGTAGTAATGTCAACATCATGTGAATACACAGTAGCATCTATTGTCTCTCCCCGAACCAAAGCCTTATTGAAATATTTTACCTTCCATATCTTCTCATCATCTTCATTTTCTATTTTCTTGAAATATTCTATGTACTCACTAAGAATTTTACCACTATCACCAATATTCTTCTTTATAACCACAGGTGGTGGTCCTCTTCTATTGTTCATTCTATTATACCTGCAAAAATTCGCTATGTGTCCTAACTTGTTGCATTTGAAACATGTAGGTGGTCTTTTGTCCTGATTAACCTATAGCTTACAATACCTTGTAGTATGCCCAATGTTATTTTATTTGAAGCATGTGATATTGGCTACTGACTCTTCTTTGATGTAATCTTGTCTATTCCTTGACTGATCTAGTTTCCTACATTTTTATTTCTTATGTCTATATGCATAACAATTATAACAACAACCGGTGAAGGGTTTGAAAGGACCTTTACTTCTAGAATCTTTTTTCATGTGTCCAACTTTGTTGTATCCAAGGAATCTACCTCTAAAAGGTCTAATATGATCTTTAGGCTCTTCAAAAGTGGATCTATCTCCAGTCTTCACTTCATGTGATTCATCATTAGTCTTAGAACATTCTCCTTTATTGTATCCAATTCTAGTCATGTCTCCTTTAGGTTTTTATCTCTCTCTTTGTTCATCAATTTTATCACTACTGATGTGTAACTTCTCAATGTGCAATTTGGATTGAGCGATTTCACCTTTTATGATCTAATTGTACTTCTCTAATTCCTTACATTTATCCTTGTAGTGATCAAGTTCAGTCTTCATTTGTCCTATCTACATATTTTCTTCTTTTAGAGTTTCTTCAACCTTGTATCTTGCATCCTTTTCATGTTGAATTTATTTAATCATCAGAAGATTAATTTATTCTTTTTATTTCTCAAACTTCTTTACTTGGTCTAATGTATCATTGTCTAAATCTTATTTGATCTTATCCATAAGGTCTTGTCTTCAACTTCTTGAAAGTTCAAGTTGTTCTTTTAGTTTCTTAATGAAACCATCTGCTCTTCTTAATTTGAATTTCAATTCACCATTCTCAGCCTTTTCTTTGTCCAAGTCATCAAGTGCTGCTTCAAAGTTTTCTTGCAAACTTTTTTAATCCATTCTGATCTCCCTTAAGCTGTTAGGATTTCGCTCCAAGGGCCAATAGCTTTGATATCAATTGTTAGGATTAAGTAATACTGAGAGGGGGGGTGAATCAGTATTACAACACTTCAACTAAAACTTAAACCAATTGCAAATAAACCATATCAATGCTAAAATGAAAAGAACATAAACAGATAACACATAACTCATAACAACATTATTTGTTTTTGAGGAAACCCTAGCCAAGGGAAAACCCCAGTGGGGATGGTACCCAATACTATGCACTAAAATATAGAATCCATGTTAGGAGATCTAGCCCTATCAGGAGATGAGTATTACATAGTACATTTCCTTGTTAGAGGAATAGAGAACCCTGTTAAAGATGTGGTGAGCTTATTGCTCTTACAATCAAAATTCTATTACAAAGGTGTTCTTCAATAAGTGAACTGCACAAGCATCTGCTATGCTTTGATAGTTCCAGTTATAGCTCTGTCAATTTCTAATCTCACATCTTCTATCTACCTTTTCTAATATCCCAAATTCACATCCATCACATATCCATATCTATCACATAGTTTCACACTTATCACTTCCACAAAACACTCTATACTTATATCAATTCAGCCATCCAGTCGGCTCTCAAATACAATATAAAACATAACAATTGCTTATACAAATGATAAATGTAGAGTCAAAAATCTTGTATTACCAAAGTGTCAGAAATATAAAACTTTCATCTGACTTAGCACATTACCATTCCATCTAGCCTTCCCTCAATCATCGTGACTATTCATATACCCTGTTTCACTAATTCTCTATCTTTGCATACCTTCATATCACCGCATCTTACTGACATCAACACTAAAACATGTGTGACCTTAACTGTAGGTCATACATATCCTAAAATTTCATCCTCTAAGTTCACATGCCATAATACATCATATATTATCTTTGCTGACCAAAACTGTACTGCAGTATACTATTATTCTAATTCTATACTTAGTCATTTTCATGACTGTGTCTCCCACACTTATAATCACTTCATGCGAGCACTACAACATAAGTTTTTCCATAACTGACAACCCTTAAGTGATCCCTAGTGATCTCCAATCATCACTTTCCAACATTGGATTTTGATAAGGTTTATGGTGAGTTGGTGAAGGACAAAATTGCCCAGGAAGGTTTCATCATCAAAGATATCATCATAGGATTTCTTTTCTTCCTCTTCAGGGATATCTTTGATTTCCAAAATTTTGTCCTAGATGTTCAAGAGGGTAATGTTAGGTGAATTGGTTCCCCTAGTTGTGGTATTGGGTCCTTGTATATGTAGGTGAGGGGTTTTAAAGCCAAGGCCTCAAAGTTTTGGATTTTGTGAGGCTTCTAGTGGGTCTTTGTCACCACCCTCTTTTGGAACTAGACCACCACCTTGATAGTTCCATTATTTTGTGGCCCATTTATGTGACATGAGATACTTGTCCTTGAAGTATCAGAGAAGCTTGGTGTTAGGAGATGGTGGATATTTTTACAACCATCTATTTATATCGGGGTCCATCTCTTGATTGTTCAAAATTCTGTGGGAGATGAATGTTGATGGCCCCAACTATTTAATTTTAGGGTCTTCTTGAGGGAGTTTTTTTTGGTGGCATGGGAGCCCTTGAGTGTGTGGATCAAGTGTCAGGGCCCCTACTAGAAAGGCATCACTTAAGCTATACTCCCCACAACCTATGTTGTTGATCTTGACAAAGGAGAGGGTGGAGGCTAGGATTGTCTATGGATTGTGGTGGGATCGAGATGAGTTGGCAATGAAAGTGCCAATGTCGAGTCCAAGATAGTGGCTATAGTGGGGAAATGATTCTTTCAATGCATGAAAATATGTGAAGGGTTGGGGATCTGCATGGATGGTGATTTTAGTGCCTTGATGTAGAAATTTGATACATGGATGATAAGTGGATGGGATGACTTTAATTGAATGAATCCATGGTCAGCTAAGGAGGATTTTGTATGGGAGGTCCAGATCAACAACATAGAAAATGATCTCTTGAATTGATGGACCTAGCTTGATCAGTAACAAAATGGTACCTTCTAAGGTACACTCCAAGTTATCATAGGCCTTGATAGTGATGACATCATGTGATATGTTGGCCTTTGTATATCCCAATTGCTAGATAAATTTAGTGTGCACAAATTGAGGGCCGGACAATTCTCTATCATGACTCGCTTGACAAAAAAGTCATTGATGATGATGGTGATGCGAAAGGGGATATTATGATTAGCCTTGATGGATGGTATGTCAGTTTGTTTGAAGGAAAGAGAACAAAATGCCGATAAGTGTCCTACAAGTTTCTCAAATTGGATGGTATAATGTCTATGGGGACATGTTCCTCTTGGAGGGCTTTGTTAAGGATCTCTTGATCGATGGGTGAGGTGTGGAGAAGGTTAAGGATGGAGATTTGGGTGGGTGTATTTCCAAGGTTTTATAGGAGGTTGTATTGCACATTATAAGTGGTCATTGGATTAGCACCAACAACTGATATCCTACCTCTATGTGTGGTGACTACACACTTACTATCAACACCTTTGACATGGATGACATTTACAGTGGGCTCAACCTGGGAGATGCAACTAAAAAATTTGTCCTAATTGATATGGGAAGTAGTATAGTCCTTTCTATCAACATGGTATCCTTATTTTCTTTTTCCTAGGTTCTGAGGTGGTGGATTGGTATTGGCTATGCTATTTCCAGAGTTGTGTTGAGGAAACACATTTTGATAGATTTATAAATTGGCATTAGGAGAAGGTTGGGAAGGTGTGTCCACTTGGATCTCCTTCTTGTCAATGAGATCTTGGATGTAGTGCTTGAGCTTCATGCACTTTATGGTGGCATGTCCTTTGACATGATGATAGTCACAAAATTCATTTAATTTGTACTAGGCTAGCTTCAGGGTGGTATCATCGAATGACTAAGTTTGGGGATAAACAATCAAGTTGGAATTTTCCATCTGATGAAAAATTACATCTAGTGGTTCACCAAGAGGAGTGAATGTCCATTTTTGGTGGTTTTTGACTTGAGGCTTGTTTTGTGTCAGGGTGACTAATATAGCATTTTATTGGTTTTGAAAGTTCTACATAGGTTTCTAATGGTTTAGTGCTTGTTGTTGATATGCAAGAGTAGGGGGTGTAGGACTAGCCACAACAATTTGGCCATGTTTGGTGTTGATGGCTCCATCTATGACAACATTCGTGTTCTTATTCTAGTAACGAGGCCGGTCATTACTGGGTTTTTCTTGTGAGATTTCCTTGTAATGCCTAATGGTACCATAATCCAAGAGGCCTCTTTCGATATCAATGCCTTTCCCCTTAATATCTTGGTAGATCTGTATGAAATTCATTATCATGAAGTGGGATAACTTTGGATGTAAGTTATCAACGAAGATTTTGGTGAAATGTTTCTCTGGTAGTTGATATGACAACCTCGTGGTGAGGTTAAGCCATCTTTGCAAGTAGTCATCCAAGCTCTCACCTCCCTTTTTTTTGGAATTGCATAGGTCCAAGAGCTCATTTTTGACATTATGGGCGTATTGTGCCACAAAATTTTAAGAAAATTATGCAAATGTTGTGATTGACCGATAGGGTATTTTATAGAACCACTCGATGGAGGTTCCTCCCAAGCTCTTGGAGAAGAGGTGCATAAGGAAATTGTCACTGTGAGACACCTCATGAAAATCCATGTAAAACTCCTTAACATGATTGATTGGATTTCCCTTCCCCTGATATTTATCAAATTCTGGAGTCTCAAAATGCTTGGAGAAGGCGATCGCTATGATAGATCGGTCAAAAGGATAGGGACAAATGTCTTTGAAATTGAATGTCTTTCTCTCATTTACATTTCTGATCTCTTTGAGAGTGTTCATTATTTCTTCACATTTTGAATTGATAGGTGCTGGAGTGGGTACTCCCATTGGGAATGGATCTGATGATGCTATAAAATATGGTTGGTTTTGTGAGGGATATTACGGGATTTGATAAGGGGATTGTCCTACTAGGTATGAGGATTTAGATGGATTTTGAGGTGTTTTTTGGGTGACATATTGCTACTGAGGTGTGGTGGCATACTATTGTGCATGGTGTGAGGTGCTACCCCCACCCATCTTATCTCAGTAGTTGATTGGATATTTGGACTACCTAGATGATACATTGTTTTGTGATACTAGACCAATTTTGATTATGATTTCATATTATTAGACGTTATGTGATGATGTGACTTTATTATATTGATGATGAAGTTAGACGTACCTCCACATATTTATTTTATTTTCATACTGATTATATGTTTTGAAAAGATGAATGAATTCTGAATTCTGCATTTTGGTTACGTTATCATAAGGAATGGTAAAATGTATTAGTTGTGATGTGAATACATATGCTAATGGTTCTACAATTGACTTAGGGTTACTTGTCTATGTGAAATTGAAGCTACATTTTGATGTCATAGAATTAGGGTTCAATGTGGATTATGTTTATAATGAATCATAAAATGTAGTTTCTCTATACATAGAAATCAGATGTTACTATTGATCCCATTTCACTTTCAATATGATTATATATGCATTGATTTTATAAGATACTGACATTTGAATCAAGTGTCCAAAATTAAGAACATAGTTGTCAATGCAGGGAAACAAGGATGGATCTATGTGAAAACAATTTAAGGCCAAGATCAACTCAAATAAGAGAACAAGCTCATTGTAATGTGATTTTTATTTTTGTAAACGTAATGCTTGAGTGAATTTTCTTGTTAATGTTAATATGCACATCATTGGATATAAATTCAAATTGTGTAAATATAAATGTAAATTATCCACTAGGCATGCCAAGTGTGTAATGTGATGTGTACTTCTTTGGTGAGGTGTCACTTGACACTATTGTAATGTGTTGGCATGCCTAAGTAGAATGTGGACCCTACCTCACCCTTTAGTGATCTTGTAAATCCCTAGGCATGGTTAGTGGTTTGGGAAACCAAGGTATGTGTCATCATATGTCCATTTTCGGATGTAAACTTTACTTGAATTTTTGGAGGATTATATGGAGCCCTATGGTGTAGTTAAGGTTGGTTTTAAGTGCCCCAAGGCATGTGCATAGGTTAGGGGCCAAATTTCACCATTTTCTTCACCCCAGGCTTCCATATTGCATCTCAAAGTGAGCCATCTTTGATAATGACGAATTTGGGTATGCTTCCAAGGGTTTTCCTTTCCCCTATGTCTTGAATTACCTTCCATTCCATAACAAGGGGCAAGTGGAAAGTTAGCAAGGATCAAGAAAACTACTTTGTTTTGGGAAGAGGGTAGGAGAGAGGAATATTTTTGAGCTATTAGAAAAAGAGACTAGGAAAGTTAGTCACTCCTACACTATGCAAGTTTGGATTTGAGAGGAAGGGACTTGAGAAAATCTAGAGTTTTGAGAAGTGAAGGAAAGCTAGGGAAGGGAAGGGGAGCTCTTCAACAAACTCACCATTGCCATAGCTTGGAGAAGAGGTAGGTTTTTCTACATGTAAATTGTTGTTTATGTAAATGTAATGGGAAGTTAAATCTATTGTGTGAATTTGTGATGATTTGTTATCATTATGTTCATATATATTTTACTCTTGTTTTCTCCTTTTGTGTTGTGAATTTTTTGTGGGTGTGCAAGACAATTCTCATCCTTGGGAGAATTAGAGAATATCTTGGGGTGAAGGGCTTAGTTGGGAAATCCATATGTGTATAGCTTGGATATATGGGCATCCTTGAGGCCTAATTGTGTTGTAGTTTTGGGGCCATAAGGGATGTGATTGATGCTCCATGAGATGAGCTAGTATGTGAGAATGAGCCTTGTGGAGGCATGTAAGATTGATTTGTAGTTCTTGATTTTTTTTGAGTATGACAACTTCATATGTGATGTTTCCACCTTCACCCATTTTAAGATAAAAAATGATTCTTATGTGCAAGCTTGGGAATGGGAGTAAAATGTGATTGTTCTTGTCTCATATCATTGAATTTATGTTAACTGTGTGTTGCATGTTTGTAACCTATCTACCCTTGTTTCTCCTAGCTTGGGGGTGGCCATGTAATGGCCTAGGCCGGGAGGTGAGCCTCCATGGTCATGTGGTAAATGTCTTTGTATTGCAGGTTTTATATGGAATGAAGAGTTAAGGAGATGTCAAAGTTTTGGAGTTAGTGTGGCTCTAGAAAAAAGATTTGTTTGCTATTCAAATGAAGTTGAAATGTTAAAGGAATGTTTTTAGTTGTGTTAAGCCTAAATGATTTTGTTCTATTCATATTGTATTCCATGATCTTGTAAATGTTTAAAGAGTAAAGCTGTAATGAAAGTTTAATTTAATCCTCTTGGAAGAAGAATTTAGTATTAGGTGTATTTCAAAATATTTCTTAGTAAGATTGATTGTTTCATTATAGTTAAACTTCTTGCAATTATAAAGGAAAATGCAGTTGCTTCATAATTATGTGCATATATGAATTTTTAATTATTAATTGTCCTAAATTTCTTGCAATGTCTATGTTGTTTTGAAATGATGAAATTAATATGATAGGTAAACAATGTATGCTATAATTAAATGTTTTTATTTTCCTGCAGATCTCTATCTTAAGGATTTAATTGAAATGTTGTATTTTGTTTCAATCTTAAGTTAAAAACCTGATTTTAAGAAGAATTAAAAGCTTATTTGATTTCACCTACTTACTGTTTATTTCCTATTATTAAATTAAAAATCCAGTTCTTATGAGTTATTAGAAAAAATAATAGAATGAAAATATAGATGCACTGTTTCTTTCCTTATCTCCTTAAAATTATTACAGAGAACAAAGGCATAGCTTATGATATAACATATAAATAAATATATATGTCAATATATATATACTTCAGTGGTATATTCATATATATATTTACATTTATAAATATTGTATAAAATATAATTAAAAGTATAACTGATTTAGAAGAAAATATGAATTTCATATAACCTATCAATATAAATATACATTAATATATATATGCATATATATCAAATGATATATATACATATATTATTAAATATATATATATATATATATATAACATGTGCTGCATTTAAAAAAAAATACAACTCATTTATATATTATATATATTAATATATATGTATATAATGATATTATACATACATACATAAAAAATACATACTCATTTATATATTATATATATTAATATATATGTATATAAAGATATTATACATACACACACACACACACACACACACACACACATATTAACATATAATAATATTATTAAGTTATTTGATGCCTTAACAAAAAAATATATAATTTTTTTTTAAAATGAAACCATGGGGGTTCGGCTGTAGCCGAGACCCCCATTCCTTTTTACCCCATCTCACATGGCCTATTGCTATGCCTGGCGATAGCTACGACCGCAATAGTGGCCATGCCACTATGAAACGACCGTGAGCTGCATGTCCCCTGTGTGCATGATAAGAGAGGAACGGGGTTGGGCTGTGGACAACTTCGGCCTTTGGTTTAGTCCCTCACAGGGATTTGTTCTTAAAACCCTAGAACTTGTCATTTCAAAAAAACCAGACACTTAAACGTTTAAAAAAATAAAAAATTAATAAGATAACATGATAAAAAAATGGGCTAGGCTATGACGGCTATGGCCACCGACCCAGGCCCTAGCAGAATTCAAACCCCTTCTTCATAGCACATTTAGAAATCTTAAAAAAAAACAAAACTCTACTCTAATATAAAAGAACGTAATACATTCAAAACCCTAGTTTGTAGTTGCATTAAATAAACCCAAAGGAAAAGGGATCATTACCATTTAATATATATACATAGAGACTTAAAAAAAAAAGGAACTAGCTCTGTGTCAGCTATCCAGTTAACAACTTTGCTTCGAGATGGGATTTCTCCAAATACCACAATTATCATGAATACAAGAGTGTATTTGAGTGGATATACACACCATAGGTGTGTATATGCACTCATGTACACCTATGTGTACATATCTGTAAACTTTGGTCTACCTCCTCTTCCTGCAAACAAAGAAATGAGATTTTAGGGTTTTCATGTGTATATAAAAGTGGTCCCAACCCTAATTTTGAATTAGGGTTTGGGAAGCCACAAAGTTATGATTTCTTTCATTTTAATTTAACACTATTGTAACTATATGTTATTTGAGATATTCATATTCATAAGGATATTAAGTTGGTAATTAATTTACTTTGTAATGGGGATTTGAGATCTCCGCTTTAATTCATATCTTCTAAAGATCTTAAATTGAATTTAATAGTTTTAAATTTTTCTTTAATAAGATGTGTATTAGGAAAAATATATTGGATAAGATTTTTTCCCATTTAATTTATTATTAAAATATTGTGTAACATATTAATGTTGATGTCATAATTCTTTTAGTAGGAATATTTATTTGTTTTTTATTTATTTTAAATATATATTAAGTTGAACGTCTATATTTTTATGTTTTTGTGTTATACTTATTAAATGCAATCCATAAAGTAAAGGATGATCGAATTATTTGGACATTATCTCTTTATTAGATTGCATTCATTATAAATCAGAATTAGGAATGGATACACTATAGGTTTTATTATTATTTTTATTAATGATTGTTTCATCCTCTTAATGATATTTTGGCTAGGGTCGTGAATTAAACTTAGTTATTTAAATGAGAAGAAAATGTAAAGTTAGTCTATTAAAATGTTAAGTAGATGTAAATTTAATAAGGGTTAAAGTATTGTATTTTAATAGAGTGATCTTAAGAATTATTTAATAAATGGACTAAATAGTTATTTAATTATTTCATTATTGTCCTTTATTTTCAACTTTCTTTTAACTAGGTGTTTAGGTCATAACCAACCCTTGAAGATTGATAAGGGAAATATTATTGTCTTGATGGTTAATTGATCTGACCTATAATCCATTGACCCTTTTACACCATCCCTAGTTAGGGATTTATATCACCTAGTGTCGTCAGTTGATTTAGGGATGATGGTATGCTAGTACATGACATAACTATCGCTATGCGACATTGGGTGTATTAAGCAAGCTTTGTGAGTAACTTTAGATGTCATCTTGTGTTATTTCAATTTTTTTATTGTTGTGTGTTGTCCTGTATTTTGGGCATTACATACCCCCTGTTGCGCTGCTACCTAATCCCAACCAAGATATCCTTAATGCTTTGTAGAATGTAGTCAGTATCATTATGGATAGATAACCTCTGGGAGGTTAGCAAGCTGAGGTCCGAGAGTAGAGTAGGAGTTTCTCTCCTGGATGATTAGAGGAGCACATAGATCATGTGGGTGAGTCGGTCCACATGCCAGAGCCGCCACCAGCATTAGTGCCGAGAGTGCCTCATGATATAGGGGACCTGATCAAAGACCTCATTAGACTACAACCACCACCCTTTTTAGGATCCACATCTGGGACAAAGGCTGAGGCTTGGCTTTTGAGCCTCGAGTGATGCTTTGGGTTGCATCTTTACAAGAGAAATCTTACAACACAATTTGTAGTTCACATGCTGAGAGGGACCGCCTCTACTTGGTGGAGGCAGGAGGAGGTTAAGAGCCATCTTTCCTTAGATACCCTCACATGAGAGACCTTCTTGGAGAGATTATGAGCCTAATATATGTTAGAGAATTTCAGACAGTGTTGCATCAATGAGTTTCATGACTTACAACAGAGAGGACTATCAGTAGCATAGTACGAGAGTAGGTTTCTTGAGCTCCTTCCTTATGTGGATTACATGAAGAATGAGAAACTCCAGGTCAATCACTTTATCAAGTGGTTGAATTATGTGATAGAAGATAGAGTACAGATGGTACCTTTAGGAGATTTATGGGATAATGTTGAGAGAGCCATGATTAGAGAGGAGATCCATAACAGGTCTCACGATGCTTGGGATTAGTCACAAAACCAGAATTTCACACCTCAATCTTTTGGTTTCCAAAAATCTCACTGGAAGGGAAATCAAAAGAACTCATCAGGATATTCTAGGGCACCTCAGTAGTAGTAGTAGTCTTAGTAGAGCCAGGGACAAAAATCTTCTTAGGGACAACAGGGCTTTATGCCCAAGCAGTGGCACTCACAGGGATCTCGATGAGATCAGAGGGCATAGTCTCAGACATCTAGGAGTGGATTCAGTGGGTCTAGTATGATAGAAGGACAAAAATAGTCTAGGCCTTAGGGGATTCAGCTACAAGCTAGAGGTCTGTGCTACACATGTGGTGCCATGGGGCACATAGCCAGGGACTGTCCTATAGGCCGTCCAGCCAGCATTAAGAGAGTGATAGCTTCTGAGATGACTATAGGAGACATGGGAAGAGCACAAAGAGTATTTTTAGTGGTTGATAACCGCTAGGCTGAGCAGCAGGCCATAGTTATTGAGGCTGTAGGCACGATTGGAGGTAGTAGCATTTCTATCCTTTTTGATTCAGGAGCTACTGAATCTTTTATTTCACCTTTTATAGTGGAGGGATGGGGGCTAGTGGAAGCTAGGTAGTATGTTAGTTGGGAGGTTGAGTTAGCCTCAGGTACTAGCATTTTCATTGTGTGTGTGAATTTTGTACCTAGTTGTAGACACAACACTTCAGTAAAATATTAGAGGTTAGCAGAAATCAAAATATGACAAATAATTGAAACTATGTTAACTAGATGATTTAATGCCTTCTAGAAGGTGCGAGTATGATGTTCTCAGATTGGAATCGAGATCAGTGACAATGCAACACCTAAATGAAGGATTTGTATGCAAAGAATAAAAACTATATGAATGCAGATTTAATCTATATTTTTGTATTTTCTGTGCAATAAGAATGAGAAACTATATGAATCTAAGCTAGAAATAAAATTGAATGCAGATTTAATCTAAGAATGATATGAATGAAATATGAATGTAAAGCTATGATATGAAAACTATGCAACGATGACCAACAATGAAAGATCTCACAAATCGCCTGTCGCAAGTGCTCAATCTTTCAATCACCAATTCACTAAAGTATTTGTGCAAATTCGAGTGTTGATAATTATGAAGAGTTGAGCCTTGATTTTATAGGAATCCAAGGCTTTGGGGATGCAAGTGAAAAGCCATAAATCACTCTTGATAAACTCAGGATGATTTTTGAGTTATCAAGAAATTAAGAATAATTAACTCACAAAAAATCATGCAAAAGGAGGGTTTAACTCAAAATAGAGTTTAAATCAAATTTCAACTCATCATCAGATGTTGAGTTTCAATTTTAAAATTGATTGTTAATTTCTAGTTGCCTGCTTTTTAGATTGTGCATGATTTATTTATAAATTAATTTTAGAAATAAAGTGATTTATTCTCAACTTAACTGATTTTTGAGATTAAAACAATTGATTTATGGGTTAATCAATGATTAAATCAAACTTTATCCCAAAACTATATTATTAAATATTGACAATTGACATGAATTAATTAAATAAGAATTTAATCAATTAGTCATAAGATTTTAGATTTATTGTCAAAATTAAATAATACAATTTAGGAATAATTTAATTAAATCCAATTAAGCAATTAAGTTGTAGTATTAAATCTAATTAATTAAATATTTAGAATATTCAATTAATCAAACTTTAGGATAAATAGGATTTATCACCAAATAATTATTAAATTAAAGATAACTAGGATAAATAGGAATATTGCTAGGAATATTCCCCAATGCAGAATTTAGGACAATCAATTAAATTGGATAATGTGCAGATGTGCCTTAGGTTAGGACTTTTGTATCGATTTCATTCGATTTGAAGATGTAGGAGGTTAATGAGCCTATAGCCCATTTTTGGGGTATTACATTTTGCCCCTCTTTGAATTACTGTGCAGAGCGCAATGGTTCAAAGATAGCTTGTGTATGATAAAGATGTTTGAGATTGAAACTAATTTGAAAGATGAACCGATTCTAAGATAAAAACTGATTGAAAGATTTGAAGATGTTAGGTCCTGAATGATCAAAGATAATGTTAACTATAACAGTAATGAACCAGTGATTACGAAAAAGTGCCAAAATGCATGATTCTGAACCTTATGATTGTGAAGAAGTGAGTGACTGATTCCAGACCTGATTGTCCAAAAGAATCATATTGGTATCACATCTTGAACCCATCAGTTATGAAGAACCAAGGAAATAACACTAATGAATCGATGGTTACGAAAAGCTGATACAATTTACAAGATAGATTAGAATACCAGATTGATATGGATCTCGATGAATCTGATATGCCCCAAGTGATGATAGATTTGCCTCGAGTGATGAGGACTTTCGATGAGTCAGCAACTAGACGTGGTTTTTGTCTTGATTACTGAGGAAAGATTGATTATAGATTTAGATTTATAGACTTGAATGATGTGCAATACCATGCCCCCTTCGGGATTAAAATTGAAATCTGACAAGAAAAGTCAGCGTTATAGTTTAGAAGCATGTTAATTGATTTGAGAAGTGGTTATACACATTCGAGAATGTGTTCTACATCGTTTAGAGGTCCTAAAGACCAAGTTTGACTAGGTTTGACCATGAGTTGACCATGGTTGACCAAGTTGAAAATTTGATAGTTTGATGTAAGATAATCAGTTAAGTTGAATTCTAGATTTTTGTGATGATTGAAGGTCAATTATGCAAGTAGTTAATAATATGAATGATCTCAGATTTCAATTTTGATCCTGAAAAAGGATTCTACTTGCTGTTTTGTTGGAGGAACCTTCATACAATGCTCAGTCCTTGTGTCATGTTTAGCATTTTTGGTTTTGAAGAATCATTTAAGTGTTCAAGCAATTTGTGAGATCATGCAAAGTGCAAAATGAAATGCAAACCTATAACCTAGGACATAGTCACTGATCATGTGTCGATTTGTTGTCATCATTGAACTTTTAGGTAATCGGATAAATCAATACAATGCCCACTAGTTATGAAACCATAGACATATGAATATTGATTTCTATGCGTAGGAATCAATACAACACCCACTGGTTAGGCAATCATGGACATATCAATATTGATTTTATTTTTGAAATGTTAGATTAGATATAAGCACCAAGGCACAAACACCAGGATGACTTGAATATCATGTCCATTTTGATATAGCAATTTGTATAAGCATAAGAACATAAATGTCATGATGACCTGAATATACCTTGCATTCAAACACATCAAGAAGTCAAGAGATAATTCTAAATCCAATGTGAATTACCCATAGTGACCCTTTATCATTCACATCCTTAGGCAAGATCGTGTTTCATAGTAGGAGAAAGAACTCACTCAAAAAGACAATAGTTAGTGTTATCTCTATTGAGCTTTTAAGGTTGTCATTAGTACCAAAAGTTTGCAAAGATATCGGTCGGTCACTTATATTGAGCTAGTTAGTAACATAAAGCAGAACAGACTAGTCTATAAAGCTTATATACCGAGCAACAGATAGTTTACCGAACACCAGCAGACATCGACACTGAGAGACAATAAACACCGAGCATTGCAGTATACACTGATCAGTTTACACAGTGTTTACCGAGGATCATAGGAAATGACACAGTAATAAAAAAATGGCACATTCTTCTATGAAAATGGTTACAACAGTTTATAAAATGTTTTACCAAGATTGAGGAAGATTTAATGTAATGATATTCATTAAATACAATGTATATCTTTTGTAATAGTTGATCTAGGTTATTATTGTACACCATAGATCTTAGGGTTATGACTATATTGTGTAACCTAATTTTGTTAAAGCGGAAAAAATAGAACACTATATATTTGTGTGTTCACATAATTTTTGGAGTGAGTTGATATATGAATCACGGAGCACTTGAAGCAAATTGCCTAACTTCAAGTCTATCAGTTAACAGAGTAGAACCAATTACAGAGGAATTTAGATTGAGTAGAATCATCAGAGGCTACCAAGTAGTTCAGAGAAGAGATTCATCACAAGTAAGGTGATATTTTATCAGAACTTATAGATTTGTATTAGATAATTGAGTTGTCAAATAGCAGATAATTGCCTATTTCTTTCTGACAATTGTAAGAGTTTTGGATAAAATCTCTTAACAGAGTAGACTTGATAGTCTTATGTAAATCTCTTAACTGAGTGCACACTTCATTAGTGTTGTTAAAATCCTATAACTCGGTAGATCTAGCCGATCTAACATGTCACTCCTAACAGGGTGAGATCACCAGAAGTGATCAAAACTTGTAGCCCTAATAGGCAAACCTTTTCTATCTGCAATAGTGAGGAATTTATGGGTGTCATCCCCACCACAGTTTTTACCTTCTAACAAGGGTTTCTAAATTACCAAAATACTTGTGTCATGTGATTGTGATATTAATTTCATGTTGTTTACTTACTTAAGTTAAATGGATGATTGATTCATGCAATTAGATTCAAGTTATTTTGGTTGGTTATCACTATTTACAGTTATAGATTTGAAAGGTTTAGAAGTGAAGTTTTTGAAGGCACTGATTCACCCCTCCCCTCTCAATTCTTATCTCTCCTAATTCCAACAATTGGTATCAGATCTAAGTTCTCTTATTGAATAGTTTAACCACTAAAGGGTAAAGATCTAAGTCATGGAGAGATACAAGCTTGACAAGGCTATTGAGAATTAGAAGATACAAATGCAAATGTTTGTGGAACAGTATAAGCAAGCCAAGGAAGGATTGAAGAAATTAATGGATGAAAGGAAGAACCTAGCTATACTACAGAATGAGATCAGTTACCATGAAGAACCTATTGATGACATATTTGAGCACATTGGATCTAGTTCTGGAAGCATCTCTGATGGATCTGAAAGCATAATCACTGATCTATCTGAAAAGAATCAATATTTAACTGATCAAGTGAAAGCACTACAAATTGGTCAAGAATCTCAGATGGTGAGAATCGTAGAAACAATGAACAAAGAAAAACAAGTTGAGTAAGAAAGAAATCTGGCAATCGATGACCGAAGATAGATGAGTGAACAACTTCAAACTAAAGAGAGTGAGATACAAAGGCTCACTGAATGACATTTCCAAGTAACTAATCAAGTGATGAATGTGAATCAAGAGGTAAACCGAGTGAATGTAGAATTGTCAAGAAAAATAGAAGATGTTGCAAGACTCAGAGAAGAGAATGTGAAGCTAAGAAATGAAGTGAAAAATCAACAGCAGGAAAATGAAATGAAGAAACTTGTTGAGGACAGCTCTAAGAAGATTGATGACTTTTTGACTAATTAGAGAAGATTTGGAAGTAAAGTCGGTATAGGCTACATTGGTGAAGGAGAATCATCACAAAAAGCTGAACAAATCAACATCAGTCAAAATCAGAAACCTAAAGTGTTGGCATGTTATCATTGTGGCAAACTGGGACATACATCTAATGTGTGTAGAAGCAAAGCACAAGGTAAACCTCTTGTCACTCCTAAGTTTAATGGATATTGTTACTACTGTGGTAAGTTTGGACATCCTACTTATGAGTGTAGAGCTAAGAAAAATGATCTTGCTAACAATACCACTATGGAGAAAATATGCTATACTTGTAACAAGCATGGGAACACTGCACAAGACTATAAGGCAAAAATGAAACAAGTCTGGACACCTAAGGAGAAACCACAACGTAGGCCATATCAACCGAAGAGACAAGGTAATTCTTATGTTTGAGATTATAATACATGGACTAACTATGTTGTATGTGGTAGATATGGACACATTGTAGCAAACTGTTATAGAAAGAGTCAGATTGGACAATCAAGAAGCTGGACAAGCACTGGGATGGCTTGTATGAACTGCCATAAGGTCAGTCATTTAAGCAAGAACTGTAGAGATCGAGCACCAGATGAAAACCATATATTTGAAAGTGGATATACTATTGTAGATATCATGAAGTTAAGGAACACTATGTGGAAGAAGGAATCTAATGAGAATGTTGAGTCAAGTAATGTTATCAGTGAAACCTCATCCACTAGATTGGGTGACATCGGTACCTCCATTTAAGGTGAAATAGGTATGTATGGGACTAGCATTTCAAAAGATCACATTTTACATACAGTTCCTTATGCATAATGTTCTTATACCAAATCAACATGAATAAAGATGCACTATGGTTTAGTTGTCATGAGTTAACAATGTTATACAGTTGGTAAAAGAGAGACCGAGAGTTGGTTACCCGTCAGTAATCACTATCTAAGGTTAACCGAGCACATGTATCAACCGATGAAGAAATTCTATGTTAACCAAGTGGATGAAATTTTTTAGTTGTCATTGAGCTGACAACTGTTTTGTACCGAAAGTTAGATCAAGCATTTATTGCATGAAATTTTGAGTGGGAACATCGAAAAGTCTATAAATACACAGGAACAAAGTTCATTTTTACAATGCGATTTTGAAGAGTGGAGAATTCAAAGAGCATATTTCAAGCTAAAAGATTTTTAGAAGGATTCAAGGCTACGTTAGATCAAACTAACATCACTCTTCACGATACTGAGTAAGTTCATTTGCGATCAAACACTTCTTATCCTGCTGCTTGCCGAAACCCTAGAATCAATTTATGGCATCTACATCATCTGCAAGAAAAACTCAAAGTGTTGAGGAGGAAGTTAATCTAATCATTAGGGAAAATTTTGATGAACCAAATTTTAAGCCACATCCCAAGGTCACAACACAAATAGATACAATGGGAACTTTTTCGAGCATACCAAAGAGGGTTTTGTTGATAGAAGATGTAAGTTCTTATATTCATTGCAAAATCAGAGAAGTTGGAGATTTTGAAACTGTTGCATCATATCAACAACTATGTGGCTCCGATGGAAATATGAAATTAGATTACAAGAAGATTGAGGAATCAGGGTTATCATGTTTTATACACTTTTTGCAATCATTTAAATCAGATTGGATCAAAATCATTTTGAGTAGGTATCACGATGACAAATTTTGGCTAGATAAACCGATTGAGGTCAACAAGAAAATGATAAGTAGGGTTACTAGGATCCCTACAACCGAGAAGGCTAAGGCTTTCCATAGTTCATCATGACCGAATGTTGAGAAATACACTGGAGCACAATGGGATGGTCGGGCATTGAAGATTTTGACAATCAAGGACCCAACAGTCAAATTTGTAGCACATGTGATCAGATACAAGTTATTTCAATCAAGCAGACTCAACAACGTAGCCTACAACATAGTAGACATGGCGCACAAAATTGTAGTAAAAGGTCACCAAGTTGATCTTGCCGAGGTACTGTTTCATCAACTTTAGGAGAATATGAAGACCATAAGGAAAAAGAAATCTAACACATGTAAGTTTAAACCCCTACTTGCATGCATATTCTTCTATCTACAAAAGTATGTACTTGGCACCGGTAAAGTAAATTGGATACCTGATGTACCAATAACAAAATAGATTAGTGAAATGATGAATAAGTTAGGAGATAAGTTGAATATAGAGTTTAATGCATACTTCATAGAATTTTAGTCTAAAATGCATAAGAGAAGCAGAATTATGAGGGAATTAGTGCAGAGATTTGAGAATGACATATGTTTTGTAGTCAACATTGATTATACCTTGATAAAAGAAGTTCAACCTAGGATAAAATGGTTGGCACCGATGGGATATGAAATAAACCATGATTTCACATTGAAATCTATTAATGCACTGCTTGCACTACCAAAAGATCCCATTGCCACCAGGTTTGAAGTATATGAAGAAGCCAAATCTAGAATTTCAATAAATATTGAGATCGGTAAGATATCTAGAAAGGTAAAGAAGATGAAGAAAAATCTCACTGCTAAATATGGAGATGGGTTTGACACATCTAAAGGGACACTAGTTGAATAGGAAACCAAAGGTCAGTTACAGTTAGCTGACAAACCATATGATAGTGAGGAGATCGAGTCTGACAAAGAAGTAGATCCTACACCGGTTCCTCCATCTGAAATTCCTATAAAGAAGCAGTCACCTATACATGAAGGTATGAAGACATGATCGTCAACTGCAAAACCACTTACCGATAAGGAAGAAGTAGAGAAAGTAACAAAGAAGAGAGTAGCTACACTGACAAAGAAATAAATTAAGAGAAAGAACAAGGCTATAGCTGAGGCACCAAAGAAAAGGAGGAAATTCATAAGAAATAAGGAAGATCTAGAGGATACTGAGATAGAAGATGATGTCAATCAATTCAAAGTGGTCAGTAACAAGGCAAAAATAATAGATGAAATCATTGAAGATATAATTGAACATGGAGACCTCACTGATCCCTCACTAGACAGATTTGACAAAATGTCAAAAGAAGATCAAACCAAGATTGAAGAGGTTGTCAAGATTGAGTACAAATGCAGCTATAACCAAGCCTCATGCTTTCTTAAAGCACATTCACTGAGTTTAGGAACTCCAGAGGTTGATAGCAGATTTGAAGAAACAAGAGGAGCACATAACAGATTAGGTTACTGAATTGCAAACCAAACTCATTCCATACCTAAATTTTTTTGAAGCACATATTGTCAAAGCCGAGCTATTAGTTGCAACACCAAAAATTTCAGTGTTAGATAACATCTTTGACATGCATGCACAAGTCAGTCTTGAGCACATCACTCTCACCAACTTGAAAGAGGAATGGGACAACCTCTTGGAGTCAGTGAAGAAAACCCATCAGGATATTTTTGACAAGTTGTGAGTATACTACTTAAATTTTTGTATTTGGCATTACTATCAAAAAGGAGGAAAACAATGTATCAACTATTATGCCAAATATGTACATAGTTTCTAGTATACTATATATTACCGGGAGTTACCAGGAGCATGCACCGAGGGGGAGTACTTAGTACTTAGAAATTTTTTTGATGTGTATATGTATATGGCGGAGATATAAGTTATATAGAAATTTTTTTCTATATACCTTCAAAGTTTTGATACTAATGCCAAAGGGGGAGATTGTTATCTCTATTGAGCTTTTAAGGTTGTCATTAGTACCAAAGGTTTGTAAAGATATCGGTCAGTCACTTATATTGAGCTAATCGGTAACATAAAGCAGAACAAACTAGTCGGTAAAGCTTATATACCGAGTAGTAGGAAATTTACCGAACACCAGTAGACACTGACACTGACAGATAGTAAACACCGAGCATCATAGTATACATTGATCAGTTTACACAGTGTTTACCGAGGATCATAGGAAATGGCATAGTAATAAGAAATGGCACATTCTTCTATGCAAATGGTTACAACGGTTTATAAAATGTTTTACCAAGATTGATGAACATTTAATATAATGATATTCATTAAATACAATGTATATCTTTTGTAATAGTTGATCTAGGTTATTATTGTACACCGTAGATCTTAGGGTTATGACTATATTGTGTAACCTAATTTTGTTAAAGTTGCAAAAATAGAACACTATATATTTGTGTGTTTGCATAATTTTTGGAGTGAGCTGATATATGAATCATGGAGCACTTGAAGTAAATTGCCTAACTTCAAGTCTATCAATTAACAGAGAAAAATTGATTACAGAGGAATAAGATTGAGTAGAATCAACAAAGGCTACCGAGTAGTTTAGAGAAAAGATTCATCACAAGAAAGGTGATATTTTATCAAAACTTATAGATTTGTATCAGACAATTGAGTTGTCAAATAGCAGATAATTGCCTATTGCTTTCTGACAATTGTTATAGAGTTTTGGATAAAATCTCTTAACAGAGTAGACTTGACAGTCTTATGTAAATCTCTTAACCGAGTGCACACTTCATTAGTGTCGTTAAAATCTTATAACTAGGTAGATCTAGCCAATCTAACATGTCACTCCTAACAGGGTGAGATCACCAGAAGTGATCAAAACTTGTAGCCCTAACATGCAAACCTTTTCTATCTGCAGTAGTGAAGAATTTGTGGGTGTCATCCCCACCGTAGTTTTTACCTTCTAACAAGGGTTTCTGCATTACCAAAATACTTGTGTCATGTGATTGTGATATTAATTTCATGTTGTTTACTTACTTAAGTTAAATGGATGATTGATTCATGCAATTAGATTCAAGTTATTTTGGTCGGTTATCACTGTTTACAGTTATAGATTTGAAAGGTTTACAAGTGAAGTTTTTGAAGGCACTGATTCACCCCTCCCCTCTCAGTTCCTATCTCTCCTAATTCCAATAGTTAGATAAAATTTCTTTGAATTTTATAGGCATCAATGGTCGAGGTATGCATGGCCATCCAATTCAAGATAGAGGCTTGTACAGATGAACACCATTTCAATCCAAAATTTTGAAAGTTGTTAGATTTTCACATACAAGCAGAAGACAAAGAAAAGATTATGCCCCCAGTCATCACTCTCTAAATCTTGTAAAGGACATCATTGAAAAGCTCAAAGGACACAATATGAAAAAATCTCAATGCAAATCAGTAAGCATATAAGGAGATAAAAGCATGTAAAAAGCATAGATTGTTTTCAATTTGTGTTTGATTGCGTTGTTGTAGATGCAAAATCCTTTCTAGAGAGAAGACTAACTGATTGACTCGGATGAAGCTTCAAAGGAATCTAACTAGATATGACTCATCTAAGATGTACTGGAGGCCATAGGATATGATTGTGATTGCCCCCAAGTTTGAAACATTGATAGGATATAGACACTTGAGCCGATTGGTGCACAGACCGACTTTATTGAAAATAGGAATGCAGAAACAAACTGGGAGGTATATACAAACTAAAGCAAGACTGAAAGCTGGGAAAGACCAAGATTGTGCTGATAGATGGAGCATTTTGAACAAGTGGTGCCCATTTGCTAGGTTTTCACCATCTTGGTAGAGATTCTATTTTTGTTACCAAGGCGCCTGTTTCCAGGTTTTCACCAAGGCACTTTTTCTTTTTCTCATTTTTTTGTATTTTTTATTTTTTCAATTTTTTTTTGTATTTTTGATATTTTTTGATTTTTTTGTGAATCATCAAGGTGCCTATTGCTAGATTTTCACCAAGGTGTTCATTTTTTCAGGACTTTTTCTGATTTTTATAATTTTTTTAAGACATTTTTGAATACTAAATATCTTAGGCATAGAATTTCTTCAGATGGAGAATGTTGATTGGTTCTTGGAGCTGTTCTCCTTCAGTCATTAAGAGTTGATATGCTTCAGAGTCAAAAGTAGTAGTGATAACAAAGGGACCCAGCCAGTTGGGTTCAAACTTCCCCTTGCGTTCTCTATGTGATTGATTTTTAGGATTCTCTCTCAAGACTAGATCGCCAACCTAAAATTATCTGTGTCTGACTTTCTTGTTGTAACCTCTAGACATTCTTTTCTGATATACACCGAGATGATCATACGCTGCTTAGCTACACTCATCTAGTAGTTCAAGTTCTTTCAACCTAGACACTATGTAGTCATCATCAATTACTAGACCATGCATTTTGATTCTTAGTGATGGGATTTCAACCTCAATATGTAGTAATGCTTCAGACCCATAAAAAAAATCAAAAGGTGTAGCCCTAGTGGGCATTTTGATACTTGTTCTATAGGCCCAAAGAGCTGGATTGATCATGAGATGCCAGTGTCTTCCTATCTTATTAACTGTATGGTGCAAGATTTTCAATAAATTCTTATTAGAAGCCTCTGCTTGTCCATTCCCTTGAGGATAGTAGATAGATGACCAATGTTGTGTAATATTGAATTTAGAACATAAATCATCTAGGTCTTTGTTTTTGAATTGTCCTCCATTATCTGTGACTATAGAATGTGGAATACCATACTGACATATGATGTAGTTCAAGATGAACATAGATATTTGTTTTCCAGTTGCTTGTGTAAAAGGGATTTCTTTTGCCCATTTTGTGAAATAATCTGTAGCTGTGATTATATGGGTATGTCGATTAGACCAATGAGGATGTATGGATCCTATAAGATCAAATGCCCATTGGTGAAAAGGCCATTATGTAGTAAAGGGAATTAGATCTCTCCCTGGAGCATGAATTAAATTACCATGTGCTTGGCACTTTTGACAATTCTTAGAAAATGTGATAGACTCTTTCTCCATTTTCAGCCAATAGTACCCAGCCCTAATAAGTTTTCGGTCTAGTGTTAAATCATTCAAGTGTGACCCACAGATACCATCATGGACTTCCTCTAACACACGTTGAGACTCTTCCCATTCTAAACATCTAAGTAGCATAACATCTAGACCTTGTTTGTATAGATCATGACCAATGATAACATATCAGGAGGCATTGCATATAAGGTATCTCTTTTCATGGCTGTTAAAGGTATTGGGAATTATTTGGTCTTTGAGATAGGAGAATAGGTTTTTATATTAGGATGAATCATGACCTACAACAATGAAAATCATGTGGGTTTCAGGGGAGTCATATGCAGGATAAGATAGTGCTTCCACCTGGAACTTGTAGCGTAGCTCATGTTCAGGCTACTGTAATAAAGTAGATAATGTTTCCATTGCATCGGTAGCCTTATTCTCTATTCTAGTTATTTGCTCAAAGGTGATAGATATGAAGTATTTCTTTAGATCATCTACCATTCTCTTGTATGGAATGAGCTTTTCATCCTTCTTTTGGTACACATCAATGACTTGATGGATTACCAGTTGTGAGTCTCCATGAATGTGTAATTCTGTTACTCTCCACTCAATTGCTATTTTCATACCATTTAAAAGTGCTTCATATTTAGAAATATTGTTTGTACAAGGAAATTTGATTCTGAAGGCCTTAGGAATTGAGTATCCTTGAGGTGTGATAAACAAAATTCCTGCTCCAGATCCATTCTATGTATAGGAGCCATCAAAGAACAAATGCCATTCTCTAGAAGAAAGAGTCATGATAGAGGAATCTAGAAATTCCATTTTCATTGGTGTGTCATCAAACAATGGTGCATCTGCTAATTGATCAGAAATAACTTGGCCTTTAATAGCTTTTCTTTCAACATATTCAATGTCAAATTCACTTAAGAGCATGACCCATTTGGCTAATCTACCCATGAGGGTAGCTTTGCTTAGTAGGTATTTTAGTGGATCAATCTTAGCTACCAAATGCATGGTATGAGACAAAATATAATGTCTCAGTTTCTGTGATGCAAAGATCACAACTAGACAATCCTTTTCAATCATAGAATAATTCTCTATGTATACCACCAATGTTCTACTGATATAGTATATAGCTCTTTCCTTCTTTTTCTCATCATGATGTGCAAGCAATGCCCCCAGTGATGTATATGTAGTGGAGACATATAAGATCAAAGGCTTCCCTTGAATAGGAGGCATCAAGATAGGAGGATTTGATAGATATTTCTTGATATGATTAAAATTCTCTTCACATTCCTCAGTCCATGCAAAGGTCATAGCTTTATGTAATGTCTTCGTAAAAGGTTGTGATATGTTTGCTAGCTGTGATATGAAACACCTGATAGATTGTACTCTCCCTTGTAATGTCCTCCTTTGACTAATATTCTTTGGGGGTTCCATCTCCATTATAGCCTTTACTTTAGCTAGATCAACTTCAATGCCCTTCTTTGAAACTATGTATCCTAAGAGCTTTCCATAAGTGACAGCAAAATAACACTTCTTAGGGTTCAGTCTAAGACTAAATTTTTCCATTCTATCTCGTATCTTGCTCAAGTCATTTAGATGTTGAACTCTAATCATAGATTTTTCTAAAGTATCATCAACATAATCCTCCATAGTTCAGTGCATCATGTCATGAAAAATAGATGTCATAGCTCTCTGATATGTAGCACTAGCATTCTTAAGCCCAAATGGCATGACATTCCAGGAGAAGGTACCCCATGCACCTGTGAAAGCAATTTTATCTTGATCCTTTGGAGAAATTTTTATTTGATTATATTCGGAGAAACTATCCATTAAAGAGTACATCTCGAAACCCATAGTCATGTCCACTATCATATCAATGTTAGGTGGTGGAAAATCATCCTTAGGGAATGCCTTGTTCACATCTCTAAAATTTGTGCATACTCGTATTGATTTATTTGGTTTATAAATAGGTGCAATATTAGAGATCCATTCAACATAGTCAATAACATGGATGAATCCAACTTTTAGTAGCTTCTCTAATTTAGCTTTTACCAAGAGTGCAACATGTGGATGCATCTTTCTCAATTTTTACTTAATAGGTTTGACATTTGGAGCTATAGAAAAGTGGTGCATTATAAGATTAGGATCCAACCCTGGCATATCTGAATACTTCTAGGGAAAATTGATCTTCTTTTCTATTAGGAATGTTGTAAATTTTTGCTTCTCTTCTTCTGATAAGGATTGTGCTACATGGATCAACTGTGGTTCTTCTTTTGTTCCCAAGTTGATGGATTGAGTGGGCTCAATTAGAATTGGAGATCTATCTTGTAAATAACTCAAAAGGACATCAAATATCTCATCCTTAGGCACCTTAGAGAGGTTTTCACCTTCAGATACATCTTTTATTTTTACTTTTGTAGGTTCTGAGACTACCACAAAGTGGTTTTCACCCTTAGAACTCCTTTTCTTTTTCTTTTTATTCTTATTTTTCTAACTAAGATACTTGATGTCCAAATCCATCATGCTAACGCTTGGTTCACTTATGGAAGTCCTCATAGGCTCAACTGCATTGAGGTAGCAAACAAGGGCATAGTCAATTTGGAAAAGTATAGATACCATAGCTCATATTTGTAGAGGTTTGGTCAAGAAGTTCAAGATTTTGGATAGTCAAAGTCGTGAAAGATTGGGAAATAGTATTTACAGATATGGATCTATCATCATTGGTCCTAAATCGATCCTTGAGTTCAAAGGTGATATTACAACTTAAGACATTCAATTCGTGAATAGGCTCAATGTGATTGTGGAAGTCCACTTCAGCCATCGGTGGATCAGAATCGATAGGTTCATCATTTCTCTCTAGACTTACGTTGGGTTTAGGTGCATATTGGTGAATAACATCAACATGTTTCTCTATAATAAGCTCATCTTTCTCTGGAATGGCTCCCCATTCATAGTCATTAGATTCTTCATCTATGCCTCTAAAAAATCTACGAACATGAGTAAAGTCAGGATGAATACCCCAAGAAGGGTTACCCTCAGATTCTGATTTGAATTCATACTCATGGGAATCTATCTTAGAATAACTACCACCTTCCTCTTTTTCTATTTGATTATCTTTGAGATTAGCTGGTTCTTGTGTTGCAACTATCTCTTTCTCTATAGTAGGTTCTTGTGTTTCTACTACATTAATTCTTTTTATTGGACCATCTTTAGCTTCAAGGAGGTCTTTTATTTCTTTAGGCAAATTCCCATAGGGAATGAGATCTTTAGTGGTGTCTAAATTATCACTACTAGATTGTTCTGTTGTTTTTCCCTTTAGTTGATTTGCTGTGGACGGCTCAATCTATTCTAAGACATGTGGGGAGTTCTTGCTAAGATAGAAAGTCTTCTTCTCATATCCTAGACCTATTGTATTCTTGTTTGCTCTGCCATGATGATCAAGAGGTGATAGAAGACCTTTACCTTGTAGTCCTAGAGGTCCTTTTCTAGTATATCTCATTTTTGTGATCAATTTGTCCCCTGGGCCATGTGACTTAAAAGGGATCGTGGGTGTTTTAGCATCAAATTTTTGAACAACTTGAGATTCAGATTCATCTTTGTATAGCCATCTGAGCACAACTACAACCTCTTCAAACTCTTGTTTAGATACTTGTTCTATAACAAAATTTCCTTTATATGCCTCAAGAGGTTCTTTAGGCTCTAGTTTGGACTGTTTTAGAGTCTGTCCATAAGACTTAGGCGAGATAGGGAGAGATGTCAAAGATAAGACTGGATCTATAGTATATTCTCCCATACCATTTTCTTTGATCTTAACCTCTTTATAAATGTCTTCCATCTTGGATGTTGAAGCAATGTCTAGCTTCTTAGTGGAAGATTCCCTATTATTAGGAACAAGTTTATCAACACTCTCTTTCAATGTATTGCAAGTTGTATATAGATTAGCTGGGATCGTCACCTCTACTCCTTCATAAGGAAATTTCAAACACTAATGGTACATTGAAGGAATAGGTTTCATTTCATGTATCCAGGGTCTCCCTAGAAGGATGTTGTAAGCCAAAGGTAGATCAAGAACTTGACATATAATATCTCTGATGATAGGACCTGCTTTGATAGGTAAGACAATTATTCCTTTGGAATATTTTTCTTGCTCATTATATGCTTTGATAGTTATCTTCTTTCTAGGATAAATGGCCATTTTTGAAAATCCCAATTGTGTAATCAAGCTGAAAGAAAAAATGTTTAGACCAACACCCCCATCTATCAACACACATTTGACACGATGGTTTGGATCAAGACTTCAATATGAAAGGGCTAGTTAGGTGGATGACTAAAGGAGTTATCATCTTCCTCTAAAAAGGAAATATATTGTGGAGACGTAAGATGACCAACCATAGTATGGAATCTATCTAAATCAAGGTTATCAAGAACATTGGATCTGAGCAGAGCTTTGTCTAGAATGGTTCTATGAGCTAGAGATATCCGAAGCAACTCAAACATTGAGATTTTTTCATTTGTGTGCTGGAGTTGTTGAACAATAATATATGAAGTAGGCCTTGTGTCTTTAGGATTTGAAGATTTTGATGTAGCCTTCTATTTAGAAGCAGATGAAAGATTGAAAGGCACTGTACGGACATTGGATGAATCTAGTATTTGTTCTTGTAGGTGTGCTTGAGCTTGTGATCGAGTAACTACATTATAATTAATTTTTTCTATCTTTTCTTACAATTGTGATGACATTGCAATGCTCAGATAGGCATGGTTCGACCATATTGATGACAACAATGTTTCCAGAGTAGACATAATTGACTTTAGCACCCATATTAGGCTGAGAAGAAGAATCTTCTTTAACATGTTTAGGAAATGGTTTTGTGAATTCTGTATGATCATTATTGCTCTTATGATTGTCAATTATGATGTCTCCATTATCAGTTTTGTCTTGTATGATGTGTTTCAAGCGAATGTAGTTATTAGTCTTATGACCTTTATTGTGATGGAATTCACATAAATCATTATCTCTCCACCTTTTCAATTTAGGTTCAGGATCAAATAATTTTATCTCAGGCAAGTAGATGATTTTGTTTGCCAATATAGTTTTCATGGAAAATTCCAAGGATTATCCAAGAGGAGTAAATTTGTGATTAGGATTTGTAGCCCAAGGTTTGTAATCAGATGACTTTTTGTTGGACTCTATTGCTTTAGCTTCAGAAGCTTTGATGGCCTGGGTACCAATAGTTAGATTGAAAGTAGGTGCCTTAGATGGGGCACAAATATTATCAACAACACCATCTGTGACAACACCTTTATTCTTGTTCCAGTTTTTGTTGTTGTCATTGGAACTAGATCCAAATTCATACTTGTCCTTTTGAAGTGTGATGTCTCCTTTTTTCATAAGTAATTTCTCAATTTTGATTACATTATCTACCATCTTATCAAAAGATGTATGATTTTGCATTTGTAAAGGGTAGTTGATTTCTGGAACAAGATTATTGATGAAGATTTCTAGCTTCTCAATTTCTGGAATGGGTCTAGCATATAGAGAAAATTTCTTCCTCCATCTGTTGAGAAATGTCAGGAATGGTTCACTTGGATATTGTTTCAGATTGCAGATGTTGATCATGGTGACTGGATGTTGAATATTGTAGGAGTATTGTTGATATAATAGTTTGATTTACTCCTCAAAAGTTTTGATAGTAGGAGGCATTCTAGAGAACCAATGAATGGCTGACCCTCCCAGAGATCAAGGGGAAAGGCACATTAAGTAAGTTGGTTCATGGATAAACTACATGGATTAAGTACAAAATTATTTGACATGATCTTGAGGATTAGAGTTTCCATCATACTTATCATATTTAGGCATTTCCACCCTTTTAGGGAGTAGTGGCATGTAAAAATCTTTATCAAATGGAAAGGGGCATAGGGCCTCCATGGAGAACTCCTTAGGTTCCTTTCCTTTTTCAAGTTTGTTAAGTTTGACTTGCATGACATGCATCTGTTTCATCATAGCCATGATAGGGGTTTCTTCCTCATGTGTAATGATATCTTCAATATTAAATTTGGGAGGAAATTTATCTCCTTGATGAGCTAACTCTAGAAAATATGCTTCTCTATCTTCTTTCAAGAAATGCCTCATCATTTTCTTGAAGTCATCATCATTTTGATATTGAGCAATTTTAGAAGGTGTAGGTTCTTGAACCATACCATGTTGAGAACGAGGTCCTTGAGACCCATGTTGTGTTCCTCCATGAGACATGTTAGGAGTTTTAGGAATCCCTTGGATAGTGTGAGTTGGAGTTTGTTGATTACCTTCATGAGTTGATGGAGGGGGTATATAACCAGTTTTCAATCAAAAATTGACAAGACTGTCATCTTTGTAAAGACCAAAATTGTAGAGTTTCTCAAGAGTTGGACCCTTGTGTGTAGTCAAAGGTATGGTGTTGAGTGCTTCTCCAGATTTCTTGTGTGAGGAAGCTCTAGTTTCCACCATTAACCTTGGGTGAAGCAAGAAAGAAAGATGAAAAAAATTGAAGAATGACCTGATTCAAGAAGATCGAATGATGCAACCTTGTGAAGATTGAATTTATTGAAGGTTATATTAGACATAAATGAAGGATATTGTGCCACAATACTATGGGTAGATGCCCAATAGATGGAAGGCATGAGCTCACAACACTTAGCCGTTTTAGCAAGAAGACTGGATTTGAAGATAATTTTGACAAGGTTTTGACACAAGATGAAAAAGACTCAAATTGATAATTTAGAAGAAAAAATAAGACTCAAGAGCTCACTTGAGGAAAATGAATGAATTTTTTCTAGTTCTTGCTTTGTTCCTGACACAGTGATTTGTTTGATATATTTTGGAAACAGGCTGTAAAAACTGGGTCTCTGACAATTTTGATAACTTTCTAGCAATTTTTCTTTCAAAATTTCTCAAACAAATTTTTGTAGGATCGTACGACAGTGGGTATGCTCTAAAATGATAGTTGAAAAAACTTGTTCAACAATTAAAAAGCTTGCACAATAGTTGATAGCAGGATTGTGACTTTTTTCTTTTAACTAGTGGCAAAACTCATACGACACTATACAAGCTGTCATACGACAATAAAGGGGTTCTGAAATGACAATGCCAAAACTCGTATGAATTTCTGACCTTGTGGGATGACTTTTGACTCTAGAAAGGAATTTTACTTTAGATTTTGTAAATTTTAGGTTTTCTTTTTCAGATTGTTCGCAAATTTTTATGTCTAGGTTTGAAGATTATTTTGGGATCATTCATTTTCAGTAACCAAATAGATAAACAAGCACATAAAATACAAAGCAAGTGATTCCAAGTATGTCTGAAAATAATGAACCAAAGGGACAAAGAAACTGTGCACATGAACAATCAAGTGACTGAATGTGCTAATCCCTAGGAGTGCTAATTGTGTATGTTCCAAAAAGTTTTTCAATAACGCACATATTCCTAGAAAAATGAAAATTTGGCCTCACTAGGGTTTGCAGTAATGGTTTGACTTTGCAACTTTTGTGATATCAAGAGGGTGAACCAATCCATGTGCACCGGGGTTTTGACACTATCTAAGAAATTAATCAATCAGGAGCTGCTAGGGAGATCTGACAGCCCAATAAGAGACCACACCTATGAAGATTTCCTCCCAAAGGACATTTATATAGCGGCTGCTGCTACCACGACAAAAATGGCTATTACCGCTTGAGGTTCCATCCACGTGGTTGACCCAATTAAGTAAATGTCCACTACAGTTAACCCTCTCTAAAGGTGACTCACAAAAGATACCATATGGAGACTAGTTCTAGATTCAAGGATCTATGTTTCTGATACTACCCAAAAAGGGAGTAGAGCATAGTCCTCTAGCCTTTTTAGTTTTAACCAAAACAAAGAACATAGATTAATCTGACATGCTAAGACCAAGATTATCTCACAAAGATCTATGACGTCAACTGCTTATGATCTATCAACCCCTTCAGAGAGAGAATATATCAATCAAAAGTTGAAGACACACAAATCTAGTAGAACCTGAGATGCTCTTAGTAACCTCGCTACCTACAAGGGGATCCTTTATCAAGAAGAGCTTCACATTCATGAACAAGTGGAAGAAGGCCACTCTCTCGAGATCATCCACAAATAGTGCTCATAGGGCCTATTTACTATGTGTAACAAATATGTAGAAAGCAAAATCTATGTTCCTTTTTATAGCCCAAAATGAAGTCTTGTGATACAAAAGCAAGAAAAGTCACACAAGCTTGACATGTGAGAGTTTGTTTTATGTCCAAATCGAAGTGTTATCAGATCGTAGTAGAATACCTAAATTCCTCACAATGCGCTTAGTAGATTTTACCCCTTTTAGCGATTTAGTTGCACTTTTTCCAATCAGATTTAACAAATATCAGTAAAAAATAGAAGATTTCAATTGTTAGGGTTAGCTGTTAGTCCAAATCTAAAAAACTCCCAAAAATTTTGAAATGACAATTGAATCCTGGTGTAGACACCTAAAAATCTTTTAGAAAATAAAGTATTTTTATTTTCTGAAAAATCCCCGATGACATCATCATTTATTAATTAATTATTTATTTAATTAATTAATTTATTTTTATGTCATTAAATCCCTTTTTCTTAATTAAAAATATTTAATTAAGAAATCCCTTCCAAAAATGTTTAAATCTTATTTAAACATTATCTCCTTATTTATTAATTATTTTAATTAATAAATTGACCAAAAATCCCAAAATAAATAATTAATTTATTTTTTGCCCAAAACTTGGCCATTTTCCTTTAGACCACTAACCTCTTCCAAAATCTTCTAATTCCTTCTTAATCTCGATTAAAAGGCTAATCCCATCTTTTCTAACCCTAATCCCAAGGCTAAATATTTAATTAAGATTAAATATTTAAATTTCATATTTATTGAAAATATTTCAATAAATATTCCCAAAACTTAAGCTTTTGGAATGAATAACTTTTATTCCATAAAACCAAGGAGAATTCTAGACTCTTCTAGAATCTTCTCAAACCCAACCTCTTCACCCATCCTAATCCTAAAATCCCCTAATCCTAATCCTAATTCCTCCCTTAACCTTGTCACATTCCCTAAACAAGGTTAGCCAACTCTTAAGCTTACCCCAAAGTCAACAAAGAGGGCTTCCCTTTTTGAAATGCATTGAAGGCATTTAAGGCCTCCTTATCCGTCTTACATGCACTTATGGTGCATTTAAGAAGCCCCTCACCCCTTTCTTACACCCTTTGACCTTAGGCATATTTCCCAAATTGTGCATATTCCTTCCATCTTTCAACCCAATTCCCTTGTGACACTTGTCACAAGGAGGTGATCCCTAAACTAGCACAATCCATGTGCTCCCCTTTGAATGAATCTTGGCCTCTCTTAAGGATTTCAATCCTGGCCACTCATTCTTCCTTCCCAAATCCTATAAATACCCCTCCTTTCAAGAGCAAAATCAATCCACTTTCATTCTCAAGCAATAGCAAACTTATAATGCCATTTTCATTCTAGACTTAGCATAAATCATCTTAATTAGTTTATTTTCAAAGTATTTTAGCTCATCATAAGCTTAGAAATAATGTATTAATCTAGCTTTTCATTATTGTTTTGCATAGCATAGCATCATATCACATCTCTAATTTGGTCTAAAATCAATCCTAGATTACCCATCATGTAGCGTAATCTCTATTAAAGCATTTTTGGATCCTTGAGGCCTTAGGGGAAAATCAGGTGTTCTATACCTATTTTTGTGCCATTTTGGGGTTTTCATGGATTTCAATCCATCTTAGAATGCATTAGAGTATGCTCCAAATGCTTAGATAGCACATCCACATCCCTCTAATCTGAGCAAATCAAACAGTGCATGGGTGCAAACTGTTTCTAGCTCAATCCGAGGTGGCTTTGCTTAGAGCTCTTTGTTTTTGTTTTGATTGTATGCTAGACTAAACTCTTAACATTTGATTGATTTGAGCCTTTCAAAATAGATAACAGGTACCCTCGAAAGCCTTGCTCACATTCTGGCACGCCCGGTGGGACCAAAACCACAATCATTTTGATGAGATTATACTTTATGTTCTTGTATTTGCAGGAAACAAATGAAATGTCACCTTCAAGCAATTAAATGTCACCTATAGCAATTAAATGTCACCTTCAAGAAAAGAAATGTCACCTTCATGAAAAGAAATGTCGCCTACACAAAATACAGTCACGCCTTCAAGAAATTAAATCACGCCTTCAAGAAATCAAATCACGCGTACAGACATTGTTTTCACGCCTGGTTACTGGCAGATTTCCGCTAGCCATAACTTCTATTCTGCCTCTACTTCTTCTTCTGTCGCCTACATGTAATTAAATCATGCCTCCGAAGAAAGACATCACGTCTTTGCATAGTTATTTGTCACCTGTAAAGGTACAGAATGTCGCCTGTAAGAATGAAATGTCACCTCGAAACTTTCCAGCGTCGTCTATAAGCTGGACAGTGTCACTTTTTGGTGTTTTTCTGTCTGGGACTAGATTTATTTTTTTATTTTGCAAAAGGTCAAACTCAATCTTGACTGAAACTAAAGGAAAGAACTTAGGTCCTAAAGTGTCATTGTCATTTTGAAAATCAAACCCAATCTCGAATGCACTAAAGGGAACAAACACTCTATTCCCTCTCTTGTTTCAGATTTCAAAAGCAAGTAAATGAACACAATCTTGAATGATCTAAGGATAAAACAAAGCACATTTTCAAAATCAACTCGCAAATATCAATCTTGAATGCCCAAAAGGAAAGAACTTGCAAACACTGAAATCATTTACATTTTGAAGAAAGAACAAATCAAAATCTAAGCACGTGTGTCTTCATTTTCAAAAGTTCAAACACACTTAATCAATTTGGAAAAATAAACAAACTTTCTTGATGTGCATCTAGGAGCTTTCATTTTCTATAAATCCTTGTTAAAGTAAGCAACGTAGAACATTTGGACTCGGACAAGTTCACTTGTTCTACTTTTAGCGAGGCCTGTCCAGGGAGAAAAGCGCTTCCTCCTCGGAGAACGACCTCAAACACGTATCTCCCCCGGCCGGTATATAAATAAAGTGAAGGCAAAAAGTACTCACTTACATCTCCTAATCGCTGGGCATCTTGTGCCAAATACAAATGTCTGGTGAAAGGTAAATATTCCTCCCCCAGTGTTGTTGGCTAGGCTCTTAAGTGAGTCACAGGCAGTCAGCATAACCGGGTATGGAGACTCCACGGAACTATTAAAAACTTGATAAAATAGAGGCTACCCTATCTACATCTGAAAGTATCAAAATCCTTGTGCAAGGACCGATTCCAAGGGGTTTACCGGGTCGCCTCAAGATTACTCACCATTTGTATTCCCTTCTGGGGGATACCAAGCTGTGGGCAAGTGATTTTGATACTCACCTTCCTTAGGTAGATCTGTTTGAAGTGCTTGACAGTCAAATACTTCGTGAAAACATTGTTGGAACATACACTTTTCAAAGCTTTATCAGAGTCAGTCATCCTGCTTGTATCCCGCAAGGTTGCTTTGTCCCTTGCGGAGATTGCTTTTTCAAAAATCTTTGTTGAAATCTATCCTTTTCCATTGGAAAACATCAAACTGATCTACAACTTGGTTCATGATACTCAAAATAGCCATGTCAGTCCAAATCCTCCCAAAATCCAGAAAATGTCCAATGCTTTCAGAATCTCAAATCGTGGTCTTCCAGTCATATTCAATCCAGCCTTGTCATCCTTTCCTCCTATCCTAGGTTAGCAAAGTCATCTTGGTCATCCCCCATCCCCTTGTCTGTCTTCCTCTAGAGTCAGTCTTCTTCCAATCTTAAGCCAAACCCAATCCTAGTCTGATCCTGTCAGTCATCCCAGTCTGGGTCTTAGTCTTCCAGTCCATCTTCGTCCTCCATCCTTATCCAACTCATCCACAAGTCAGCATGTCTCAAAACTATTATGATGAGTTTGGTTATTATGTCTCTCCCCTCAATCCATCCTATCCCAAAGATGATGAAAGCCTTGTAGATCATGATGCATATTTTGAAAATCTTAGCAAGTTTGCTCCAAACATCCCCCAGCATCCAATCATTCCTCCAAAATATCCTATCATGCCTTCACGCTTATCCACTAGCACTCCCTTTCATGTCCTTGGCAAGGAAAATCCATTATCTTATCCATCCACACCTTATCCCTATCTTAAACCTACACATCCTCCATATACATCCTTCATACCTCCATCTCCTGCTATGGTCATATCCCAATCGCCACCACCCCTTTGAAACACTTCACACTACTTCCCTTATCTAAAACCTCCATCCACTCATCCTCCAAATCACCCCCAAATCCAAAATCCTAGTCTGCCCATCCTTTATCCGAACCCTCCATCTACTTATCCTCCAAATCATTCTGAAAACCAAAAACCAAGTCTTCCAATCCTTTCTCCCAACCCACCACCCTCCAACTCCTCGTCTACACCGTCATCCCCTCAAGAAAGTTCACAATCTTCCACCCCATCTTCATATGAGAACTATCCTAGCTCTCCATCTCCTCCACATTCCAATCCTTCTTCACCATGAAAGTCTCCAAGGATTTTCACAAGGAAGCCAAAAACAAATCCCACTCCTAAAGTTGAAGAGCCAAGCCATCTCAACACTTCATGTGAAGCCATCATTGTTGAGGCCCATCCATCACTCCCATCTGTTATCTATCTTCCATACATCCCACTCATTGATCTTCTTCCATCTCCTAGCATCATTGAGTCCCTTCCATCTGAGGTATCCATCCCATCCCCACCAACATCACCTCCTCCTAGCATTATCCAAAGCATATCTGATGAGCCTCATGAATTCACCCCTCTTCCTACCATCACAGCTACAAAATCTTCCATCCGTTCATCCATACCATCTGAAAAGTTCTTCCTTCTTCCAGACATCATAGCTACAGAATCTCCCATCCTTCCATCCACCCCATCTGAAGAGTCCATCCATGCATCCCCCAGCATTCTATCCACACAAATCCTACCATGTCAAGATCTTTCGCAAAAGCATGTTGAAATACTTGTAGAAGAAAATCAAGATCCAATCCCTTCACTTCCCCCATCACATGTTCTATTGCTTCCATCACCCCCAATCCAAAATCCTACAATCCTAATTCCTCTAATCCAAGATCCTATCATCCTAGTTTCTCCATCTGAAGATTCATTACTATCCCCCAATCCCAGTCAAAATCCCACCATCCTATCCTCTCCTCTGGAGGATCTTCCAAACCAAACTGTCCCACTGCCATCATTCTATCCTCTTGGATCACTTACATTTGTTAGAGGTAACCCACTTGAAGCAGAAGCAATTAGTTTCATATCTTCCATCAAGGAACCAGAAACTGGATGTTTATCATATTCCCCAAGACAGAAATATCCTTGTTTGGATAAAATGCTCAAGAAATGGAATTATCAAGGCAAAGGCCTAGGCATCCATGAACAAGGAAAGCTGGAGCCTATCCAAGACAAGAAACATCCAAAGTTATGTGGAATTGGTCACACATCTAAAGAAGGCACTTCCTCCAGAAAGGTTGGTACAACTAAAGCTAAATTCAAGCATCCTTCCAAACCCACCATCACATCTCCCAAAGCATACAACACCATTCCTCCTCCTCCATCATTACAACCAAAGACAACCTATCACATTCCTCCTTCATCCTCCATATCCATTTTGGGTCCGTATGTCCCAAAATCTTCCAGCACATGTCCTCCACATACCAAATCCATTCTGGGCCCTTACATCCCAAAATATCATCCCCCATCTTATCCTACTTAGAACTTCATCCAAAATCCGAGCATCCCTAGTCAAGATCAACAAAGGCACATGCCCACATATCCTATCTACCAATCTCCTTCCATCTCTCCATTCATCTTTCCTCCATCCCACACATCTCCTCATATTCACTCCAATACTCCTCGCAATTTGGATGCCATATCCAATATGCATAAAGGGAAATATCCACAAAAATCCAAAGATTGCCATGTCCAGTCTAAACGACATGGTCAACCAAAGCAAAATCCAATCAAGCAATCCAACACATTCCTATGGCCACAAAGGCCTAGAAAAGCACAAGCAAAATCCACTACATGGCCACAAAGGCCCAGCAAAGCAAAAGAAAAATCCTATGCATACCAATGGCCACAAAGGCCCACCAAAGCTAAAGCAAAAATGATGTGGATCCCAAAGCAAAAAGATGTAATGCATCTAAAAGAAACATCCACAATGGCATCCAAAGTTGCTAATCCCCCAGCTATTCAGTCTTCTCCTTCATCTCCTAAATCTATTTTGGGTCCCAAAGATTCAAAATCTCCTAGCGTAAATCCTCCATCACATCCACCTCTATCTTCCACATCCTATCTGCTTCATCCACCTTCCTTGCAACATGTGCCAATGTTGGTCCTGACAGCATCTCCCTATCATGATCACTTTCCATCTTTCCATCCAAATAATTTCTACCACCATATCTCCCATCTTCCCCATCTTATCCATGCCTTTGCATAATCCCTCCATCCCAATAAAGTTGTACCAACATCCAGAGAAATCAGTAGGTCAGCAAAATCAGAAAATGTCAACAACAAATCAGAAGATCAGTGAAGAAAGATAGCAACACATCAAAAATATCAGAAGGTCAGCATCTAATCAGCGAAAAATTAGAAAATCCATAAAAATTGGAAAAAATCAAGAGAAAAGTATCAAAAAAAGAAAAGAGAAAAACATTCGTCCTATGGTGAAAACTTGGCAATTCAAGCACCTTGGATAATTACCATGGTGAAAACCTGGCAAAAAGGCATCATGCGTAGGCTTCCCCCCAATTCCTTTCTGCAGTTGGGGGCCATTCCCTTCTATCACCATCTTATCCAACATCTCCTCCATCCCATTTGTCTCTCACCTCCTTCATCCTCCTTTGGATCTTGATAAAAAAAAACAAAGACTACCAGAAATACATGCTTTTGGGCACCTTCTTGGCATCCATCACACCTTTTAGCTATGTATCCTCTATCCAATCCATTCATCCTATCTTCCATCTACCTTCCTCATCCTCTTGTCGGCATATCTTCCATCCAATCATGACCCCATCCTACTGCCTCTAAATACATGAACTATCCTAAGCAGGGGGCATCTTATTCCTTGGTGACATATTCCTTGGAGACTATCTTTTATCCAAAATCTTCCATCTCCCAAATCCTTAAGCAAATCCACCATCCAATCCTTGAGCATTCCTCTATCCAGATTCCTCAGCAGTTCCTCCAGCATCCATCTTCCAATCCTCAAGCAAATTTGTCATCCAAGTCTCCTAAGCAGTTCCTCCATCCAAATCCAAATCTTCCTCCATCCAAATTTCCTAGCAGTTCCATCATCCTCATCCTAAGCATTTCTTCCATCTTTCCATCACCCATTATCTTCCCTTGTCATTGGTATCTAGCTATAGGCTACCTTTCATGCAATCCAATGCCATTCATCCCTATCCAAACATTCCTAGCAGTCTTCTAGCCATCTTCCAATCCTATCCACATCCTCTAGCTATCCAACATCCAAGATCAAGCCAACCAATCCAAATCACATCCTTAGTCTTGTAGCAAGCCTTGATCTCAATCCAATCATCATCGTTGGGATGCGTCCTTCCCAAATCCATGTCATTTCAGGACACATCATTTACCGTCAGTCTGTCTTGGCTTTCCAGCCCAACTGGGGCATCATCCTGCATATCTTTGGAGTTTTCAACTTCATCCCCAGGTTCTTTGTCCATCCTAATCCTCAGCTTCTGTACATAGCCATTATAAATATCCTTGCGTCTTGTTGTACATATCCTCATCAGTCCTGCAGTAGTATTTGATCAAAAATCTTGTCCTATCCAACCTCGCACTTCAACAACATCAATTGTCGACTATCCTTGATGATCATGACCATCTTTGAACTTCATCATTTGCCAATCAGCAACACAACATTCTCCCCATCAGCATCGGGTCTGCACAGATGTATGCTTCTATTTCGTGTAACCTAAGCCTAATCACAGGTCCCCTCAGTTGTATCCTTTGTGTCTGACCTAATCTTCCACCAAGCACACTAGGTCCGTGTCGATGTATCCTTCCACATGTTCAGACCAATCTTCCCGCCATCAATCAAATCAAATCTCTCTCCTTGGCAAAGGTTGTCTTTTGGAGTTATCATTTTGACCTTGGATTTTTTCCTTTGGGTCTTGTTAATCTTTTATGGCTTCTCATTGTTCTCTACTCAATGTCACCACGATCCTTTATATCATGGTGTGCTGCGAATGAGGGTAATCTGGGGCAAGGTCTTTTGATCTTTTGCTTCTGCCTGTGAGTCAGTCGTGTGTTTGTAGTTTCTTCAGCATTGTTTCCACCATGCCTCCTTCGGGTTTCATGCGTGATGCTGGGGCAACCCTGTGTTTCTTTTTAGCGTCAGTCCTCTGCAATGCTGGTGACAAGGCCTTGTGTTCTTTCGTAACCTTGGCAGGTCTCTATTGTTGCTATATCAAACTAGGTTGTGCTCTCTAAAAGATCTAAAGCATGGAGCTCCCCTGCATCTTGCATCATATAGATTAATCTTGCATCCTCATATAGCTGCATCCTGCATTTTGCATTTCATCTCATCTTGCATTCACCCATCTTTGCTCTTTGAAGCTTGGTTATTTATCACCCCTTCTTCCTAGGCCCTTCCTTCTTTGTTTCCTTTCGAGAAAATTCTACAACGTTTACTCCTTGCGTTATTTTCTCGAGGGGGCACAATCCCTTATTCCTCTCAATTCTAGCCTCGGGCATCTTATTTTCTTATCTTTGACGCCATGCCACTTGCGGCATCGCATCAAAGAGGGGCAAAATGTAGACACCTAAAAATCTTTTAGAAAATAAAGTATTTTTATTTTCTGAAAAATCCCTGATGACATCATCATTTATTAATTAATTATTTATTTAATTAATTAATTTATTTTTATGTCATTAAATCCTTTTTTCTTAATTAAAAATATTTAATTAAGAAATCCCTTCCAAAAATGTTTAAATCTTATTTAAACATTATCGACTTATTTATTAATTATTTTAATTAATAAATTGACCAAAAATCCCAAAATAAATAATTAATTTATTTTTTGCCCAAAACTTGGCCATTTTCCTTTCGACCACTAACCTCTTCCAAAATCTTCTAATTCCTTCTTAATCTCGATTAAAAGGCTAATCCCATCTTTTCTAACCCTAATCCCAAGGCTAAATATTTAATTAAGATTAAATATTTAAATTTCATATTTATTGAAAATATTTCAATAAATATTCCCAAAACTTAAGCTTTTGGAATGAATAACTTTTATTCCATAAAACCAAGGAGAATTCTAGACTCTTCTAGAATCTTCTCAAACCCAACCTCTTCACCCATCCTAATCCTAAAATCCCCTAATCCTAATCCTAATTCCTCCCTTAACCTTGTCACATTCCCTAAACAAGGTTAGCCAACTCTTAAGCTTACCCCAAAGTCAACAAAGAGGGCTTCCCTTTTTGAAATGCATTGAAGGCATTTAAGGCCTCCTTATCCGTCTTACATGCACTTATGGTGCATTTAAGAAGCCCCTCACCCCTTTCTTACACCCTTTGACCTTAGGCACATTTCCCAAATTGTGCACATTCCTTCCATCTTTCAACCCAATGCCCTTGTGACACTTGTCACAAGGAGGTGATCCCTAAACTAGCACAATCCATGTGCTCCCCTTTGAATGAATCTTGGCCTCTCTTAAGGATTTCAATCCTGGCCACTCATTCTTCCTTCCCAAATCCTATAAATACCCCTCCTTTCAAGAGCAAAATCAATCCACTTTCATTCTCAAGCAATAGCAAACTTATAATGCCATTTTCATTCTAGACTTAGCATAAATCATCTTAATTAGTTTATTTTCAAAGTATTTTAGCTCATCATAAACTTAGAAATAATGGATTAATCTAGCTTTTCATTATTGTTTTGCATAGCATAGCATCATATCACATCTCTAATTTGGTCTAAAATCAATCCTAGATTACCCATCATGTAGCTTAATCTCCATTAAAGCATTTTTGGATCCTTGAGGCCTTTGGGGCAAATCAGGTGTTCTATACCTATTTTTGTGCCATTTTGGGGTTTTCATGGATTTCAATCCATCTTAGAATGCATTAGAGTATGCTCCAAATGCTTAGAGAGCACATCCACATCCCTCTAATCTGAGCAAATCAAACAGTGCATGGGTGCAAACTGTTTCTAGCTCAATCTGAGGTGGCTTTGCTTAGAGCTCTTTGTTTTTGTTTTGATTGTATGCTAGACTAAACTCTTAACGTTTGATTGATTTGAGCCTTTCAAAATAGATAACAGGTACCCTCGAAAGCCTTGCTCACACCTGGAGTCAAAACTCATACGACAGTGGGTTACCTTCCAGACGACAGTTGGGAAACTTGTACGACAGTGGGTATCTTCTCATACAACAATAGAGCTTCCAAACGACAATGTGTATCTTTTGATACGATCCTCTATAGAATCTACGTCGTACGACAGTGGGTACTTCCTGGTATGACTTTTGTCAGAAAGTCATACAAAAAATGTGCAGACATAAAATAAAAGATCACAGTTTTAACTAGAAAACAACAAGAAATTGATAGAAATTGAATGTAAACTTGTTTCAGGGCCCCACGGTGGGTGCCAAAAATGTGTGTGTGAATTTTGTACCTAGCTGTAGACACAACACTTTAGTAAAACATTAGAGGTTAGCAAAAATCAAAATTTGACAAATAATTGAAACTATGCTAACTGGGTGATTTACTGCCTTCTAGTAGGTGCGAGTATGATGTTCTTAGATTGGAATTGAGACCAGTGTCAATGCAACACCTAAATGAAGGATTTGTATGCAAAGAATAAAAACTATATGAATGCATATTTAATCTATATTTTTGTATTTTCTGTGCAATAAGAATGAGAAACTGTATGAATCTAAGATAGAAATGAAATTGAATGTAGATTTAATCTAAGAATGATATGAATTAAATATGAATGTAAAGCTATGATATGAAAACTATGCAACTATGACCAACAATGAAAGATCTCACAAATCACCTGTCGCAAGTGCTCAATCTTTCAATCGCCAATTCACTAGAGTAATTGTGTAAATTCGAGTGTTGATAATTATGAAGAGCTGAGCCTTGATTTTATAGAAATTCAGGGCTTTGGGGATGTAAGAGAAAAGCCATAAATCACTCTTGATAAACTCAGGTTGATTTTTGAGTTATCAGGAAATTAAGAATAATTAACGCACAAAAAATCATGCAAAAGGAGGGTTTAACTCAAAATAGAGTTTAGATCAAATTTCAACTCATCATCAGATGTTGAGTTTCAATTTTAAAATTGATTGTTAATTTCTAGTTGCCTGCTTTTTAGATAGTGCATGATTTATTTATAAATTAATTTTAGAAATAAAGTGATTTATTCTCAACTTAACTAATTTTTGAGATTAAAACAATTGATTTATGGGTTAATCAATAATTAAAATTAAACTTTATCCCAAAACTATATTATTAAATATTGACTATTGACATGAATTAATTAAATAAGAATTTAATCAATTAATCATAAGATTTTAGATTTATTGTCAAAATTAAATAATACAATTTAGGAATAATTTAATTAAATCTAATTAAACAATTAAGTGGTAGTATTAAATCTAACTAATTAAATATTCATAATATTCAATTAATCAAACTTTAGGATAAATAGGATTTATCACCAAATAATTATTAAATTAAAGATAATTAGGATAAATAGGATTATTGCGAGGAATATTCCCCGATGCGGAATTTAGGATCATCAATTAAATTTGATAATGTGTAGATGTGCCTTAGGTTAGGACTTTTGTATCGATTTCATTCGATTTGAAGATGTAGGAGGTTAATGAACCTATAGCCCATTTTTGGGGTATTACATCCGTTAGTTCCATGGTGAGAGGATACCAGTTGCTGATTAGGGACTTTACCACCTCAATTGACCTTTGTGTCACACCACTTGGATCCTATGATGTTGTTCTCGGCATGGATTAGCTCTATTCCCACAGAGCCAAGATGGATTGTAGATAGAATATAGTTGAGTGTTTAGACTATGATGGTGTGACCACAGTTATTTTAGAAGTTCAGAGACCTGTATCCCTTCGTATGATTTTTGATATACAGCTTAAGTAGTGCATGCGAAAGTGATGTCAGTTATTTTATATGACTATCAGTGACAGAGAGGAGAAGATCGAGAAGGAGACTTCTCTTGATGAACACCCTATTTTACATGAGTTTGCAGATGTATTTCCATCTTAGGTACCTGGTATGCCACCACCTAGAGTAGTGGACTTTCATATAGATCTTGTGCTAGGAGCAAGCCTGTTTCTAGAGAACCTTATAGGATGACCACTCACTAGCACAACGAGCTTAAGATTTAGTTAGAGGAGCTCTTGGAGAAAGGGCACATTTGTCCTAGTGTATCTCCATGCGGTGCGCCTGTCATCTTCATTAAGAAGAAGGACAAATCTCTTAGGTTGTGCATGGATTATCGACAACTGAACAAGGTGACCATCAAGAATTGGTATCCACTTCCTAGGATTGATGACTTGTTTGATCAGCTTCAGGGAGCCTGAGTTTTCTCGAAGATAGACTTGAAGTCAGGTTATCATCAGCTGAGGATTATGGAGAGTGACATCCATAAGACTGCATTCTGTACATGATATGGACATTATGAGTTCACTATGGTTCCTTTTGGACTCATGAATGCTCCATCTGTATTCACGAGTCTCATGAATGGAGTATTTCATTCATTTCTAGATAGATTTGTGGTGATATTCTTGGATGACATATTGATCTACTCTCAGGATGAGCACAAGCATGAGGAGCATTTGAGATAGGTCTTGTAGTGCTTAAGAGATAATCAGTTGTACGATAGCTTGCCAAAGTGTGCATTCTTAAGGTCAGAGGTTCACTATTTAGGCTATGTAATATCAAGAGATGGGATCTCAGTTGACCCATCTATGATTAGAGTGATTATGGATTGGCTAGCACCTACCAGTGTGACAGAGGTTATGAGCTTCATGGGCCTTGTAAGCTATTATAGGTGTTTTGTAGAGGGATTCTCTAGAGTAGCCCATCGTATCACTTCCCTTTAGAGAAAGGGGAAGAATTTCAAGTGGATAGAGAGGTGCAAGAGAGATTTTTAGGAGCTCAAGGGAGCACTTACTAGTGCACCTATACTTATGATACCAGATCCATCAGTAGTTTTCATGGTATGCACAGATGCATCTTTAGATGGGATTAGGGCAGTACTGATGTAGGATGACCAAGCTATTGCCTACAAGTCTAGGAAGCTCAAGACTCATGAGCTTAACTATCCTACCCATGACCTTGAGCTAGCAGTAGTGGTGCATGCTTTGATGAGGTGGTGATATTTCTTATTGGGCCATAGATTTGAGCTTCACTCAGATCATCAGAGTCTACAGTACATATTCACTCAACTGAATCTTAATGCTAGATAGAGGAGATGGATAGAGTTATTATGTGAGTATGACTTCGACATTCACTACATCAAGGGTAAGGAGAATGTGGTAGTAGATGCCTTGAGTAGGAGACGTCATGAGCTTTCAACTATGACTACTAGCATAGATTTGAGAGGGTGCATACTGCAGCACTTACAAGAGGATGGTTTCTATTCAGAGGCTAGATAGATGGTTCAGGCTTAGAGGCCCCTAGAGGGGAAGTTCTCAGATTATAACCTAGAGTCTGATGGTATTCTTCACCATAGAGGATGCATTTATGTACCTTCTATTTACAACTAAATGTGGACCTCTTATTCAGCCATAGACTTCAACATAGTCTTTACTCATCGATCACACATGAATATGAATATGAATTATCCATTTCACATGCTCATATGAATTGACCCGTTGCCTCCTATTTACATGGGGTTTTTGAATAACTCTCAAAGTTGAGAGCCCAACAACCATAGAATAAACTCTAAAATGAAGGATTTTAATGCTAGAAGTGAGTGCAATTGAATTTAAGCTAGAAATGAGGATACACAATTAATCTAGAAACTTATAGTAAAATGAGAATTAAGCTAAGAACATAGTAAGAAATCTAATTTAAGTATGAGGATGCATCAATATACTAATAAAATGGAATTACTTCTAATTATGCAATGCAAAAGTAGCTTAGATTGTAAGAATGAGACAAAAATTCGATCCTCAAAGATTGCCTCTCCAAATGAGGAAAGAGAGGTCTCTAATATAGAAGAGCCCGGGTGGAGATTGAAGAGTTTCTTGCAAAGAAATAGTTGACTCTTCATCTCCTTGGTGGGAGGTGAAACAAATTGGAGGGATTATTTAATAAAATAAATGAAAGATTGCCACATGGGTGACCTTTCTAATTTCTTGAATAATTAAATTCAAGTGAGGATATTTCATTTAAAGAACTAAATAATTATTTAATTTCTTTTGATGTGTATTAGCTAAAAGGGGTGGAATTAATTTAATTAAAGCACTAGGACTTTGTAATTAAATTAATTAATCATGGGGTTTATTTAGCCAATAAATGTTGATATTTAGGAATTAAATATAGTATGTGATTAATGTAAATTTAGGGTCTTTTACATTTGACACTAGGTGAAGTAAAGATAATTAGGAGACAAAATTTCCTAGTACAATAGGACTTTGATGATGAAGAAATTTGAAGAAATGCACCAAAATTGGTTAGGGTTGGAACATGCCAATTTTGGCGTATTACATTTTGCCCCTCTTTGAATTGATGTGTGAGTAGCGGGTTGATTCAAAGAATAGTTTGATGTGATAGTTGATGAGGTTTTTAGGATTATCTCCAGAATGAAGCTTAACCCTCAGAAGTCGAGGTTAGGTCGCCAAGACATCGATCAGATCAAGTTGCAAAACCATCTCCAGAATGAAGCCTGATTCTCTGAAGCCTAAGTTAGATTGTGAAGACATCGGTCAGATTACCCGGAATGAGGCTCAATATTAAGGAGTCAGGGATAGATTTCCCCAATACCCATTGATTAAATGATGACTGATGTAGATTTTAGGACTATCTCCAGAATGAAGCTTTGTCCCCTGAGACCCGAGTTAGATTACCCTAATAATGGTCAAAAAGATCTTTCGAGAGCCATCTCCTCTATGAAGCTTGACTTTAAGGAATTAGGGTTAGATTGCCCCAATACCTAATGAGATTTTGAGAACCATCTCCAGAATGAAGCGTGATCCTCGAGGATCCAAGTTAGATTGCTCAAATACCTGACAAATAGATTATAAGATGACAAGATGCAAGGCCCAAAGATTCCCCTAGTGATGAGATGCCCTGAGAAATGATGAATTTTGATTCTGATTTGACTGATTTGAGAATGATTTGATAAGATTCAATGATGCAATCATCCTGCCCCCTCGGGAGTGAAATCAAAAGATGACACATCATAAAGATGATTGACATCAAGAGGTTGTAGATAGAGAAAAAATCAGAGATCCAAAGGAACTCAAAACATATTACGGAAGAATCACGAAGATGCAGAAGCGATCTGGAGCGATTTGGAGGTCCTATTGACCAAGTTTGACCATAGTTGACCAAAATTGAATAGAGTTGAATTTTGATGAAAAAGATGAAGGAGTCATGAAAATGATGATGAGATAATATTTTGGCAAGAAAATGACATTAGAAGGTTGACTGCACAAGCATTCGATCATGTTGATCCTAGACATTTAAAATGTGATTTCGAGCTATCTAGGAGTGTCAGATTTTGATTTTGATCCCGAAAATGGATTCAAAGTGGTTGATTTAGCCAAGGGTGAAGTTTTTACGCACAACATAGCACTTTTGAAAATTAGGTCAAAAGCTATATAAGGCCCGGAGGGGTCATTTTCAATTCATTATTCACTTTTTTCTTTAGCAATTGACAGTTCTAAGCGATATGGAGAACGTGCCAGTGAGCTCATTCCCAAGGAGCTCATCCCCTTCATCATTCCCAAGGAGTGATTTTGAGATCTCTGAGCAAGATGGAGAATGTGCCAGGCCTTAACAGAATTCAAACCCTTGCTTCATAGCACATTTAGAAATCTTTAAAAAAAAAAAAATCTACTCTAATATAAAAGAACATAATACATTCAAAACCCTAGTTTGTAGTTGCATTAAATAAACGCAAAGGAAAAAGGATCATTAGCATTTAATATATATACACAGAGACTTTAAAAAAAAAAAGAACTAGCTCTATGTCAGCTATCCAGTTAACAACTTTGCTTAGAGATGGGATTTCTCCAAATACCACCATTATCATGAACACAAGAGTGTATTTGAGTGGATATACACACCATAGGTGTGTATATTCACTCATGTACACCCGTGTGTACATATTTGTAAACTGTGGTCTTCCTCCTCTTCCTGCAAACAAAGAAATGAGATTTTAGGGTTTTCATGTGTATATAAAAGTGGTCCCAACCCTAATTTCAAATTAGGGTTTGGGAAGCCACAAAGTTATGATTTCTTTTATTTTAATTTAACACTATTGTAACTATATATTGTTTGAGATATTCATATTCATAAGGATATTAAGTTAGTAATTAATTTACTTTGTAATGGGGATTTGAGATCTCCACTTTAATTCATATCTTCTAAAGATCTTAAATTGAATTTAATAGTTTTAAAATTTTCTTTAATAAGATGTGTATTAGGAGAAATATATTGGATAAGATTTTTTCCCATTTAATTTATTATTAAAATATTGTGTAACATATTAATGTTGATGTCATAATTCTTTTAGTAGGAATATTTATTTATTTTTTTTAAAAATAAATAAATATTAAGCTGAACGTCTATATTTTTATGTTTTATTGTTATAGTTATTAAATTTAATCTAATCAATAGTATATTATTAAATGCAATGCATAAAGTAAAGGATGATCAAATTATTTGGACATTATCTCTTTATTAGATTCCATTCATTATAATTTAGAATTAGGAATGGATACACTATAGGTTTTATTATTATTTTTATTAATGACTGTTTCATCCTCTTAATGATATTTTGGCTAGGGTTGCTAATTAAACTTAGTTATTTAAATGAGAAGAAAATGTAAAGTTAGTCTATTAAAATGTTAAGTAGATGTAAATTTAATAAGGGTTAAAGTATTGTATTTTAACAGAGTGATCTTAAGAATTATTTAATAAATGGACTAGATAGTTATTTAATTATTTAATTATTGTCCTTTATTTTCACCTTTCTTTTAACTAGGTGTTTAGGTCATAACCAACCCTTGAAGATTGATAAGGGAAATATTATTATCTTGATGGTTGATTGATCTGACCTATAATCTATTGACCCTTTCACGCCATCCCTTTTTAGGGATTTATATTGCCTAGTGTCGTCAGTTGATTTAGGGATGATGGTACGCTAGCGCATTGCATAACTATCCCTATGCGACATTGGGTGGTTAGGCTTTATCTTCTTGAAGAATCACATTAAGAGAGATTTGTGAGTAACTTTAGATGTCATCTTGTGTTATTTAAAATTCTTTTTGTTGTGTTTTGTCCTGTATTTTGGGCAGTACATACCCCCTCCTGTGCCGTCACCTAATCCCAACTAGGATATCCTTAATGCTTTGTAGAATCTAGTTGGTATCATTATGGATAGATTTCCTCTGGGAGGTTAGCTAGCCGAGGTCTGAGAGTGGAGTAGGAGTCCCCTTCCTAGATAGGTAGAGGAGTAGGCAGATCGTGAGGGTGAGTCATTCCACATGCCAGAGCCCTCATTAGAATACAACCACCACCCTTTTTGGGATCCACAACTGGGACAGTGGCTGAGGCTTGGATTTTGAGCCTCAAGTGATGCTTTGGGTTGCATCCTTATGAGAGAAACCTTAAGGCATGATTTATAGTTCACATGATGAGAGGGACCGCCTATACTTGGTTGAGGCATGAGAATGTTAAGAGCCATCTTGCTTTAGATACCCTCACATGGGAGACCTTCTTGGAGAGATTTTGAGCCTAATATATGTCAGATAATTTTAGACAACGTCGCATCGATGAGTTTCATTACTTACAACAAAGAGGACTATTAGTAGCATAGTACAAGAGTAGGTTTCTCAAGCTCCTTATGTGGATTACATGAAGGATGAGAAACTCAAGGTCAACCTCTTTATCAAGGGGTTAAATTATGTGATAGCAGATAGATTACGGATGGTACCTTCAAGAGATTTATGAGATACCATTGAGAGAGCCATGATCATAGAGGAGATCCATAACAGGTCTCATGACACTCGGGACCAGTCATAGAACCATAATTCTGCACCTTAGTCTTCTGGTTTCAAGAAATCTCACTGGAAGGGAAATTAGAAGAACTCATTAGGTTCTTATAGGGCACCTCAACAATAGTAGTAGTCTCCGCAAAGCCAAAGACAAAAACCTTCTTAGGTACAGTAGGGCTCTAAGCCCAAGCAATGGCACTCATAGGGATCTTGATGAGATCAGAGGGATTAGTCTCAGACATCCAGGGGTGGATTTAGTGGGTCTAGTATGATAGGAGGACAACAACAGTCTAGGTATCAGGGGATTTAGCTACATGCTAGAGGTCTATGCTACACATGTGGTGCCATGGGGCACATAGCTAGGGACTATCCTATAGGTCATCCAACTAGCAGTCAGAGAGTGACAACTTCTAAGATGACTGTATGAGACATGAGCATAGCACATAGAGTATTTGCAGTAGTTGATAACTACTAGGCTGAGCAACAGGCCATAGTTATTGAGGTTGTAGGCATGATCAGAGGTAGTAGTGTTTCTATCCTTTTTGATTCAGGAGCTACTAAGTCTTTTATTTCACCTTTTATAGTGTAGTGATGTGGGCTAGTGGCCTCATTATCGAAACATGCCAAGGAGCTCATTTGCTTCATCAGTTTCTAGCTGTTTCAGCAATGGGCCTTTGATTTGGTGGGTCAGATTCATCCATCTTCCTCTAGAGGACATAAATTCATTATCACTACTACAAATTATTTTACTAAATGGGTCAAGGCAGTACCTCTAACCATAGTTGATGGAAAATCTGTAGCCAGGTTTATACTGAATTACATCATCTTTAGGTATGGTGTACCCCCCTGAATAATTATTAACAATGGGGGGTAGGTCAAGGAAAAGGATCTAAAGTAATTATGCACTAAGTTCAAAATCATTTAGCACTGGTCTTCCATCTATTATTCCCAGGGTAATGGACAGGCAGAAGCATCCAACAAGACAATTCTCAAGATCCTACACTGTACAGTTCACAAATCTGGTAGAGATTGGAACCTCTAGATTAATCATGCTTTATAGGCCTATAGAACAAGAATTCAAACACCAATAGGGGCCACACCCTTCATCTTAGTTTATGGAGTGGATTTTGTGTTGCCTATTGAGGTCAAGATTCCTACATTGTGAGTCTCTCTGAAGGTTCCTCATTACTGATGAAGACATTAGAATATCTTAGCTTCAAGAGCTAGAGTTACTGGATGAATGTCAAAAAGTGGCATTCGATCACCTCTAAGCATATCAAAAGAGGATTTCCAAAAGCTACAATAAGAAGGTCAAACCAAGGGAATTCTAAGTGGGTGATCTCATCCTAAGAGAGAACCCCAAGAATCAACAACAATGGATCCAAAAGGGAAAGTTTGAACCAAATTGGCTTGGTCCGTACATTATCATTACAACATTTGGGTTTGGTGCATATCAAATCTCTACTACTGAAGGAGAATAGATCAAAGATTCGATTAATGCTTTGCACTTAAAGCAATTCTATAGTTGAGACATCTTCTGCATGCTCCTGTACATACTCAATTCTGAAAAAATCCTAAAAATTGCAAAATGTCCTGAAAAAATGATCATCTTAGTGAAAACCTAGTAAATAGGTGCTTTGATGCATCTATTATCCTAGTGAAAACCTGGTAAATAGGTGCCTTGATAATACCAAAAATATAAAAAAATTCAAAAAATTCAAAAAATAAAAAAATGAAAATAAAAAAAAAATTGAAAAAGAAAAAAAATGTGCCATTGATGAAAACCTGGAAAATAGACGTCATGGTAGCAAAAATAGAATCTCTGCCAAAGTGGTGAAAACCTAGGAAATAGGCACCTCTTGTTCACCAAAACTATACCTATTACAACACCGCTTGGCCTTGTACAGTTGCTCCTTTCTTTCCCATTTTCCCTACTTTAGTTTGTTTTCCCGTTTCTTGCTTTAGTTTGCTTCCTGCTTTACTTTTCTAGCTCATGCACTCGCTCTTAGCTATCTTCGAGATTATGCTCAACTCTACATGGATTGAAACTAGTCACACTTGGGGGCACCTTCCTAGTCTAGGGGGCATTGTCCTATCATTTTTGGAGGATTTTCCTTGCATCAGTCACCAGTGGTTCTCACTGTGTCTGCCTACTGAGTCCTAGCTATTATTGAGGTTTTTCTCCTTGAGGGTTTCTTGTGTATTAGTCACCAATGGTTCTCATTATGTCTACCTACTGATACCTAGCTATCACTTGGATCTCTCTTCTTGAGGATCCCTCGTACATCAGTCACCAGTGGTTTTCACTATGTCTGCCTGCTGATGTTTCGTTCGCTCTCAGATCTCTCTCCTTGAGGATCTGTTTATCAATCACCAGTGATTCTCACTATGTCTTCCTGCTGAAACTTCATTAGCACTTTGACTATATCTCACATCAGTCACCAGTGGTTCTCACTACATCTATCTATTATCATCATCTTGTTGAGACTTCTCACGCTATATACTTCCAATTCGACATCAATCCACTCAAACTAAAACTCAAACTGAAATTGAAAATTGGATTTTTAAATCTTTGAGACATGCTGAGCTTTTTTTTGTGTGCTTGTTCTCTTACTCCTCCCTAAGAAACTTTAAGATGTCTATCTTGATCGAGAGAAGCGAAGACTGGGGGCATGGCATTTTTGTTGTTTTCTATTTAATGGTTTAGTTCCAATGATCCAAAAGATCCATATAAGAGGGGTGTCAACAATGAGAGCCTTCATCTTGTGTTGGATGGCCATGTGTACCTTGACTCCCTTTACATGGAAACTTTGGTGAGGTTGGTTGTTCTCCTTGTCTTTTTGAGTGACTTCTCTTTTCTACAAGTGAAATTGAAAATGTTCATCTTGCTAAGTGAACATAAGGGTCACTATGAGCATTCTTAAAAATTCTTATCAATCACTTGGAAAAAGGAGGAACTCTCATGTGTTTGATGTGTTTGTATGCAAGAAAAATTTAGGTCATTCTAGAAACTGTGCTTTGATGCTTATATTAACTTGCTAAATCAAAAGGAATAGGTGTTCAGGTCATTCTAGCTTCTTGTGCCCTAATTCTTACACATCATTTTGACAAATCTAAGACTAATGTCATATTCATATTCTTATGATTACAATATCAGTGAGGGTTGTATGACATCTTGCGACTATCTGATACTAAAAACTCTATGATGATAATACCTAATGGGTCCAACAACCAAGTCCTAGAGATTGCATCTAGCTTAGGCTTACATTTTCATTCTAGGCTTTCATAGCGAAAGTGTTTTGATGCTCACTTCATCCTCCTAGATTCCCTCTTTGAGGGTTCTCATCTCATGTCCTAGGTTCATCTTGACTACACAAGTGTCTGATCCTCGCTTTTGATCTTCAAAAAATTCTTTTGGTTAGTACCTGTTGTGTATTGCAATATCCTACATGAGATGATTAGTACCATATACATTGCATTTCCATTGCATTCACATAGTGCATTATCATAAAATCATATGCATACATTCTACACCTACATATTCATATACATGCACATTCATCATAAACATAAATCAAAGCAAACATTGCATTTATTCATCTACCACCTATCATTGCATTTTACATTGCATACATATATACCAATAACACATGTGCATATTCATTTGCATATTCATATCTACTCATTCATACATTCATCATATAGGAAACATCTCACAAAACATCAACATGAAAGAAATATATGACACATACAATGATACCAAAAAGATGAGCTCATATATATATATATATATATCAATCAATGTCAGTGTACAAAATGGTGCTACTCGAGCATAGTCTATCAAAAATGGGGCTACATCAAGGTCCTAATCTAGCCCTACCCATCACCACCTGGAGAGGTGGAGGTGGAGGCATATCTCCTTGCGGTGGTGATCACTATGGTGGGGGTCCCTATGGAAATGCTGGTGCTCCAACATACTCTGAAAACTATGGAACCTAGTCTGCTGGCTCTGGCACCCGACCTACATAGGTTGTATAGTAATAAGCTAATTGGGTAGCCTCATATTGTGTCTCTATCTCAGACCGAGCCAATGCCTCTCACAGCTCCCAGATCTCTTGATCTCTCTTTGCTACCTAGGTGTCCCAGATGGTGACTTGTATGTCATGATCTGCAAGATCCCTCTGTACCTACCAAATCCTATCTCGGCTCCTCCGCAGTGCCTCTGTGTGACCTGATCTCTTGGGGGTGGTCCTTGTACAATGTGATCTTGCATAACGGTGTCCTTGACATGTGCTTGCTTGGCAGGAGGCTGCTATTATGATGTATCCCCAGTCCTCTACCTAGTGGATCTATCTTAACTACCATTGGGACACACACCTGAATCTGTACCCATTACTCTAGGAGGAATGTGTGTCTATCTAGTCCTCTGTCTGAGTATCCACTACTACTATGCCACCTCCTGCTGCACTACCTACTGCTATGGTATCTGTTGCTGCTGCTATACCACCTACTGTTGATGTGGTGGCAGCCGTACAACCTGCTGTGCCCTTTGACCCATACCTATAGGATCTATAAAATGTGGGAATAAATTTTCTAATAGATGTGTCTAATATGCTAGTGTCATCTTGGTATTAGTAACTGCCACCATGTAATCCCATCGGGTTGGTGCTACCTGTGCCTCAATCATACATTGACCCTGGTCTGGCCTCGCCTACCACCCCTTCCTCACCTCATCAGGAAAGAAAACATAGGCATAGTACTCTTGAGATGCATCCCAAGGCCTACCAAACTACCTTAGGACCCCTATAAGTGGGAAGTGCTCAATGATAGATATGGTATGCCCGATCAGAGGATGTGAAAAGAACATGTGTGGTAGCTTGTGCCTGGCATCATCCTAGACCTTTATCACTATCCATGGTTTCCAAACCATTGCAACCATGTCATCTAGCTAAGCTCACCACTACTCAGTCTTACCCAGCACTGGCTGAGTCATAGGCCCTCCATAGCTATAAATGCAAGTCTCTAATGGCTGTCTAGTATCATGAAAAATTGGCCTACACACGGGGAGATGCTCCCAGGCCCATATCTATAAAATCAAAACTCTAGCCACCATGCTTTGAGCATCTCGATACACAAGCTCATGCATCTAGTGATACATCTATGCCAGCATACACTGGCCCCATCCAAATCTCACGGGCTGCTGCTGTAACATCCTCTATAGCATCCTGCCCCAACCACACTCTAGTTTGTGCTGCCCTTTGTTCGACATCAAGTAACAACTCAAGAATGATGCTAGAACAACTGCTAACCTATATCCTGCATCATACCTACTTATCAAATCCTCCCATGAGATGGCCCGACCCATCACCAGATCATCCTAAAAAATCTCTCTAAGTGCCAAAGTGCCCACCCTTGGCTAGGTGTCATACTCCATGTGGGGTCTGTGGAATGGTACTCTAAGAATCCTATAAATATCCTCTAGGGTGAATATCATCTCCCCCTGTGGCAAATGGAATGTGTTCATCTCTGAGTGGAAATGATCAACTAGTGCACCTAGTGTGTGTGTGAATTTTGCAACACTTCAGTAAAACATTAGAGGTTAGCAAAAACCAAAATCTAGAAGTAATTGAAAATATGCTAACCAAGTGATTTACTGCCTTCTAGTAGGTGTGAGTATGATGTTCTCAGATTGGAATCGAGATCAATGACAATGCAACACCTAAATGAAGGATTTGATTGCAAAGAATTGAAAAACTATATGAATGCAAATTTAATTTATATTTTTGTATTTTCTATGCACTAAGAATGAGAAACTTTATGAATCTATGCTAGAATATATGAAAACTGATATGATATGCAATTAATCTAAGAATTGATATGCTAATGATATGAATGCTCAAAAATAATGAAAATATCACAACAACTTTGATTTGGAAAGATGGATTCTTTGATCACCAATTCGCCAGTGTGAGGATACAATTTTGTGGATTGATCATTATGAAGAGCCGAGCCTTGGTTTTATAGGAATCCAGGGTTTGAGGATGGATAAGAAAAGCAATAAATCACTCTTGATAAACTCAGGTTGATTTTTGAGTAATCAGGAAATTAAGAATAATTAACTCACAAAAATCATGCAAAAGCAGTGTTTAACTCAAAATAGAGTTTAGATCAGATTTCAACTCATCATCAAATGTTGAGTTTCAATTTAAAAATTGATTGTTAATTTCTAGTTGACTGCTTTTCTGATTGTGCATGATTTAATTATAAATTAATTGAAAAATAAAGTGATTTATTCTCAACTTAACTAATTTTTGAATTAAAACAATTGATTTATGGGTTGATCAATTATTAAATCAAACTTTATTCTAAAACTATCTTATTAAAAATTGACAATTGACATTAATTAATTAAATAAGAATTCAATCAATTAGTCATGAGATTTTAGATTTATTGTCAAAATAAAATAATACCATTTAGGAATAATATAATTAAATTTTATTAAATAATTAAGTGGCAGTATTAAATCTAATTAATTAAATATTCAGAATATTTAATTAATCAAACTTTAGGATAAATAGGATTTATCACCAAATAATAATTAAATTAAGAATAATTATGATAAATAAGAATATTGCTAGGAATATTCCCCGATGTAGAATTAGGATGAAATCAATTAAAATTCGATAATGTGCAGATGTGCCTTAGGTTAGGACTTTGATGTCGATTTTGTTTGATGTGAAGATATAGGAGGTTAATGAACCTATAGCCCATTTTTGGGGTATTACATTTTGCCCCTCTTTGAATCACTATGCAAAGCGTAGTGGTTGAAAGAATAGTCTATGTTTGATATACGTATGAAATTGATTTGGAAGATTTGAAAGATTAACCGATTCTGAGATAGAAATTGATTGAAAGATTGGAAAAAGAGATACCGACCTAGGCCCAAAATGACCAGGAATCGAGATGATGCTAACTATATCAACAATGAACCAATGATTACGAAAAAGTGCTAAAATGCCTGATTCTGAACCTTACGACTACGAAGAAGTGAGTGACCGATTCTAGACCTCAATGTCCTTGTATGAATCATATTGGCATCACATCCTGAACCCATTAGTTATGAAGAACCAAGGAAATGATGCTAATGAGCTGATAGTTACAAAAGATGATACAGTTTACAAGATAGATTAGGATACAAGATTGATATGGATCTCGATGAATCTGATATGCCCCAAGTGATGATAGATTTTCCCCAAGCGATGAGGACTTTATATGAATCAGCAACTAGACGTGGTTGTTGTCTTCATTACTAAGGAAAGATTGATTATAGATTTAGATTTACAGACTTGAATGATGTGCAATACCATGCCCCCTTTGGGATTAAAATTAAAATTCGACAAGAAAAGTCAGCGTTGTAGTTTAGAAACATGTTAATTGATTTGAGAATTGGTTATACACGTTTGAGAATGCATTCTGCATCATTTGGAGGTCCAGAAGACCAAGTTTGACTAGGCTAAATTTTTGATAGTTTGATGTAAGATAATCAGTTAAGTTGAATTCTCGATTTCTATGATGATTGAAGGTTGATTATGCAAGTAGTTAATAATATGAATGATCTCAGATTTCGATTTTGATCCTGAAAAAGGATTCTACTTGATGTTTCATTGGAGAAACCTTCATACAATGCTTATTGCTTGTGTCATGTTTAGCATTTTTGGTTTTGAAGAATCATTTAAGTGTTCAAGAAATTTGTGAGATCATGCAAAGTGCAAAATGAAATGCAAACCTATGACCTAGGACCTAGTCACTGATCATGTGTCAATTTGTTGTCATCATTGAACTTTTTAGGTAACCGAATAAATCAATACAATGTCCACTAGTTATGTAACCATAGACATATGAATATTGATTTTCATGCTCAAAAGTCAATACAATGCTCACTAGTTAGACAACCATGGACATATGACTATTGATTTTTTTTTTAGAATGTCAGATTAGATATAAGCACCAAGGCACAAATGCCAGGATGACCTAAATATCATGTCCATTTTGATATAGAGATTTGTATAAGCATTAGAACATATACGTTGTGATGACCTGAATATGCCTTGTGGAACAAACACATCAAGTAGTCAAGAGATCATCCTAAATCCAATGTGAATTACCCGTAGTGACCCTTTATCATTCACATGCTTAGGTAAGATTGCACTTCACAGTAGGAGAAAGAACTCACTCAAAAAGACAATAGTTAGATCAAACTTCCTTGAATTTTTTGGGTATCAATGGTTGAGGTACTCATGGCCATCCAATTCGAGATAGAGGCTCTTATAGATAGACACCATTTCAATCTAGAATTTCCAAAGTTGTTAGATTTTCACATACAAGCAGAAAGCAAAGAAAAGATTGTGCCCCCAGTCATCACTCTCTAAATCCCATAAAGGACATCATCAAAGAGCTCAAAAGGACATAATATGCAAAAATCTCAATGCGAATCAGTAAGCATACAAGGAGATAAATGGATGTAAAAGCATAGATTGTTTTCAGTTTGATGTTTGATTGTGTTGTTGTAGATGCAAAATCCTTTATGGAGATGAGATAGATTGACTCAAACGAAGCTTCAAAAGACTCTAACTAGATATGACACATCTAAGATACATTGGAGGCCATAGGATATGAAATTTATTGCCTCGAGTGTTAAGCATTGATAGGATACAGGCGCTTGAACTAATTGGTGTACAGACTGACTTATTGAAAATAGGAATGTGGAAACAAACCAGGAAATATGTACAAACTAAAGCAAGACCAAAAGCTGGGAAAGACCAAGATTGTGTTGATAGATGGAGCATTTTGAAACAAGTGGCACCCATTTGCTGAGTTTTCACCATCTTGGCAGAGATTCTATTAATTGTACGGTGTAAGATTTTCAATAGATTCTTGTTTGAAGCCTCTGCTTTTCCATTCCCCTGAGGATATTAGATAGATGACCAATGTTGTGTAATCTTGAATTTGGCACATAGATCTTCTAAGTCTTTGTTCTTAAATTGTCCACCATTATCTATGACTATAGAATGTGGAATACCATATCAACATATGATGTAGTTTAAGATGAACATAGATATTTTTTTTCCAGTTGCTTGTGTCAAAGGGACTGCTTCTACCCATTTTGTAAAATAATCTATAGCTGTGATTATATGGGTATGTCCATGAGAAGAATGAGGATGTATGGCTCCTATAAGGTCAAATGCCCATTGATGAAAATGCCATTGTGTAGTGAAGGGAATTAGATCTCTCCCTAGAGCATGAATTAAGTTTCCATGCACTTGGCACTTTTGATAGTTCTTAGCTAACTTGATAGACTCCTCCATTTCCAACCAATAGTACCTAGCCCTAATAAGTTTTCAAGCTAGTGTTAAACCATTTGAGTGTGACCCACAAATACCCTCATGGAATTCCTCTAATGCACGTTGAGACTCTTCATGTTCTAAACATCTAAGTAGCATACCATCTAGACCTCACTTGTAAAGATCATGACCAATGATGACATATCGAGAGGCATTATGAATAAGGTATCTATTTTCATGGTGGTTAAAGGTATCGGGAATGATTTGGTCTTTGAGATAGGAGAATAGGTTTTTATATCTAGATGAATCATGACCTACAATAGTGCAAATCATGTGGGTTTCAGGGGAGTCATATGCAGGATAAGATAGTGCTTCCACCAGGAACTCATAGCATAGCTCATGTTCAGGCCACTGTAATAAAGTAGATAATGTTTCCATTGCATTGACAACCTTATTTTCTATTCTAGGTATTTGCTAAAATGTGATAGATATGAAATATTTCTTTAGATCATCTACAATTCTCTTGTATGGAATGAGCTTTTCATCCTTAGTTTGGTACACATCATTGAATTGATGGATTACAAGTTGTGAGTCTCCATGAATGTGTAATTCTATTACTCTCCACTCAATTACTATTTTCATACCATTTAAAAGGGCTTCATATTCAGCAATATTGTTTGTACAAGGAAATTGGATTCTAAATGCCTTAGGAATGGAGTATCCTTGAGGAATGATAAACAAGATACCTGCTCCAGATCCATTCTATGTATAGGAGCCATCAAAGAAGAATTTCCATTCTCTAGAAGAAAGATTCATGATAGAGGAATCTAGAAATTCCATTTGCATTGGTGTGTCATCGAACAAAGGTGCATTTGCTAACTGATCAACAATAACTTGGCCTTTAATAGCTTTTCTTTCAACATATTCAATGTCAAATTCACTTAAGAGCATGACCCATTTGGCTAATCTACCTGTGAGGGCAACTTTTCTTAGTAGGTACTTTAGTGGATCAATTTTAGATACTAAATGTGTAGTATGAGCCAACATATAATGTCTTAGTTTCCATGATGCAAATATCATAGCCAGACAAGCCTTTTCAATCATAGAATAGTTCTTTTCGTATGTCACCAATGTTCGACTGATATAGTATATAGCTCTTTCCTTTTTATTCTCATCATGTTGTGCAAGCAATGCCCCCAGTGATGTATCTGTAGTGGAGACATATAATATTAATGGCTTCCCTTGAATTGGAGGCATCAAGATAGGAGGATTTGATAGATATTTCTTGATATGATTAAAATTCTTTTCACATTCCTCACTCCATGTAAAGGTCACACCTTTATGTAATGTCTTTGTAAAAGGTTGTGATATGTTTGCTAGCTATGATATGAAGCATTTGATAGATTGAACTCTCCCTTATAATGTTCTTATTTGACTAATATTCTTGGGAGGTTGCATCTCCATGATAGCCTTTACTTTAGTTGGATCAACTTCAATTCCTTTCTTTGAAACTATGTATCCTAAGAGCTTTCCAGAAGTGACACCAAAAGCACACTTCTTAGGGTTCAGTCTAAGACTAAATTTTTCCATTTTGTCTAGTATCTTGCTCAAGTGATTTAGATGTTTAGCTCTAATCATAGATTTGGCTAAAGTATCATCAACATAATCCTCCATAGTTTGATGCATCATGTCATGAATGATAGATGTGATAGCTCTCTGATATGTAGCACCATCATTCTTAAGCCCAAATGGCATGACATTCCAATAGAAGGTACCCCATGCACATGTAAAAACAATTTTCTCTTGATCCTTTGGAGCAATTTTTATTTGATTATATCCAGAAAAACCATCCATCAAAGAATACATCTCAAAGCCTGCAGTCATGTGCACTATCATATCAATGTTAGGTAATGGAAAATCATCCTTAGGGCATGCGTTGTTTACATCTCTAAAATTTGTGCATACTCTTATTGATTTGTCTAGTTTTGAAACAAGTACAATATTAGAGATCCATTCCACATAATAAATAACTCAGATAAAGCCAGCTTTTAGGAGCTTCTCTAATTTAGCTTTTACCAAGAGTGCAACATGTGGATGCATCTTTCTCAATTTTTGCTTAACAGGTTTGATATTTGTAGCTATAGACAAATTGTGCATTATAAGATCAAGATCCAACCTTGGCATATCTAAATATTTCCATGCAAAGTTGATCTTTTTCTCTGTTAAGAATGTTGTAAATTTTTGCTTTTCTTCTTTTGATAAGGATTGTGCTACATGGATCAACTATGGTTCTTCTGTTGTTCCCAAGTTGATAGATTGAGTGGGCTCAATTAGAACTAGAGATCTATCCTATAGATGACTCAAAAGGACATCAAATATCTCATCCTTAGGCACCTCAGAGAGGTTTTCACCTTCGGATACATCTTTTATTTTTACTTTTGTAGGTTCTGAGATTGCCACAAAGTGGTTTTCACCCTCAGAACTCCTTTTCTTTTATTCTTATTCTTATTTTTTTGACTAAGTTACTTGATGTCTGACTCCATCATGCTAACACTTGGTTCATTGATGGAAGTCCTCATAGGTTCAACTTCATTGAGGTAGCAAGCAAGTGCATAGTTATTGGGAAAGGTATAAATACCTTGGTTTAGATTTGTAGAGGTTTGGTCAAGAAGTTTAGGATTTTGGATAGTCAAAGTGGTAAAAGATTGGGAAAGAGTGTTTACAGATATGGATCTGTCATCATTGGTCCTAACCTGACACTTGAGTTCAAAGGTGATATTACAAATTAAGACGTTCAATTCATGAATAGGCTTAATGTTATTGTGGAAGTCCATTTCAGCCATCGGTGGATCAGACTTGATAAGTTCATCATTTCTCTCTAGACTTACATTTGGTTTAGGTGCATATTGGTTAATAACATCAACATGTTTCTTAGTAATAATCTCATCTTCCTCTGGAATGGCTCCCCATTCATAGTCATTAGATTCTTCATCTATGCCTCTAGGAAATCTAAGAACATGAGTAAAGTTAGGATGAATACCCCAAGAATGGTTACCCTCAGATTCTGATTTGAATTCATAGTCATTAGATTCTTCATCTATTCCTATTTGTTTGTTTGATTTTCTTCAAGATCAACTGGTTCTTGTGGTGCAACTATCTCTTGCTCTATAGTAGGTTCTTGCATTTCTACTAAATTAATTCTTTTTATTGGATCATCTTCAGCATCAAGGAGGTCTTTCATTTCTTTAGGAAAATGCTCATAAGGAATGAGATCTTCAGTGGTGTCTGAATCATCACTATCAGATTGTTCTATTGTCTCTCCCTTTAGTTGATTTGTTGTGGATGGCTGAATCTATTCTAAGACATGTGGGGAGTTCTTGCTAAGACAAAAAGGCTTCTTCTTATATCGTAGACCTATTGTATTCTTGTTTTCTCAGCCACGATGATCAAGAGGTGACAGAGGATGTTTACCCTATAATCCTAGAGGTCCTTTTCCTTTATATCCCATAGAATAGTTTGATTAACTCCTCAAAAGTTTTGATAGTTGGAGGAATTTTTGAGAACCAATGAATGATTGACCCTCCCAGAGATCAATGGAAAATATGCATTAAGTAAGTTGGTTCATGCATGAACTCCATGGATTGAGTACAGAATTCCCTGACATGATCTTGAGGATCAGAGTTTCCATCATACTTATCATACTTAGGCATTTCCACTTTTTTAGGGAATGGTGGCATGTACAAGTATTTATTGAATGGAAAAGGGCATAGAGCTTCCATGGAGAATTCCTTAGGTTCCTTTTCTTTTTCAAGTTTGTTAAGTTTGACATGCATGGCATGCATCTATTTCATCATAGCCATGCTAGGAGTTTCTTCCTCATCTGGGCTGATATCTTCAACATTAAAGTTGGGAGGAATTTTAGCTCCTTGATGAGCTAACTCTATAAAGTATGCTTTTGTATCTTCCTTCAAGAAAGGCTTCATCATTCTTTTGAATTTATCATCATTTTGATATTGGGAAATTTCAGAAGGTGTAGGTTCTTGATCCATATGATGTTGAGATTGATTTCATTGGGACTCATGATGTGTCCCTCTGTGAGACATGTTAGGAGTTTTAGGACTCCCTCAGATAGTCTGAGGAGGAGTTTGTTGATTATCTCTATGGGTTGATGGAGGGGGTATGTAACCAGAATTCAATCAAAAGTTGCCAAGACCGTCATCTTCGTAAAGACCAGAATTGTAGAGTTGCTCAAGAGTTGGACCTATGTGAGTAGACAAAGTTGTGGTGTTAAGTGCTTCTCTAGATTTCTTGTGAGAGGAAGCTCTAGTTTCCACCATTAACCTTGGGTGAATAAAAAGAATAAGATGAAGACAACCGAATAATGAATTGATTCAAGATGATCGAATGATGCAACCTTGTCAAGATTGAAATGATAAAAGATTAAATTAGACATAAATGAAGGATATTGTGCCATATTAGTGTGGGTAGATTCCCAATAGATGGCGGGCATGAGCTCACAACACTTAGCCGTTTAGTAAAAAGATTGAATTTTGAAGATAATTTTGACAAGGTTTTGACACAAGATAAAAAAGACTCAAATCAATAAATCAAAAGGCTAAATCAGACTTAAGAGACCACTTTAGGAAAATGAATGGATTCGTTATAGTTCTGCTCTATTTCTAACATAATGATTTGTTTGACAGATTCTAGGATTCATTTCTCAACTCTAGACATGTAGTTTCAGATAGTGTGCAACAAGAAAATAGGCATATATACCCCAGACAAAAATTAGAACTGATGAAAAGTTGACCAACTGGTAGTAACAAGTTCTTTGTTTTGCAAAATTTAGGATAGGTTTGCATGAGAGAATGCTGTGTCGTGCAAGGAAGTACCAGGCTACGTGGAAGAATGTGCTATCTCATGTGAAAGAATGCTCAGAAAGTTGAAATCTCATGCAATAAAAGGACATAGTTTGATAGTTTTGGCATAGATTTTGAGGCACAGATTTCAAGACACAAATTTCAAGACATAGTGCTGGCTATTCTCTAACAGGATATTCAGTTTTCACACCAGAAAAGGATTTTTGCTCAGATTTTGAAATTTTTGAGTGTTTTAGTATCAGATTGTTATGCAAATTTTGAAGATCCGTGTAACAGTTTGTTTCAAGTAACCAAGAAGATATCAAGCACACAAAACAAAAAGAAAGGGAAGCAAGCAATCATTTGAAAACAATGAGCAAGGGAAAAAGCAACCTTGTGCATGAACAAGCAATAGTGACTTATTGTGCTAATCCCTAGAAATACTACTTGTGTATGCTCCAAAAAGTTTTTCAATAATGCACATATTCCTAGAAAATGAAAAATTTGGCCTCACTAGGGTTTGTAGTAATGATCTGACTCTACAACTTTTGTGATCTCAAGAGGGTGAACTCCAATCCAAGCACACTGGGGTTTTGACACAGTCTGAGAAATTAATCAATCAGGATCTGCTAGGGAGATCTGACAGCCCAACAAGAGACCACACCTGTGAAGATTTCTTCCACAAGGACATTTATATAGCGGCTGCTGCTACCATGGTGAAAATGGCTATTACCGCTTGAGGTTCCATCCATGTGGTTGACCCAATTAAGGGAGTGTCCACTATGATTAACCCTCTCTAAAGGTGACTCACAAAAGATACCACATGGGGACTTGATCGGATTCAAGGATCTGGGTTTCTGGTACTATCCAAAAAGGAAGTAGAGCATAATCCCCTAGCCTCTTCACTTCACCAAAACAAAGTAGATAGATTAATCCAACATGCTAAGACCAAGATTATCTCACAAAGATTTATGATGTCAACCGCTTGAGATCTATCAACCTCTCTGCAGAGAGAATGTATCAATCAAAAGTTGAAGATGCACAAATCTAGTAGAACGTAAGATGCTCTCAGTACCTTCCCTACCTACAAGGGTATCCTTTGTCAAGAGGAGCTTCACATGAATAAACAAGTGAAAGAAGCTCAATCTCTCAAGATCATCTCCAAATAGTGTTCATAGGGCCTATTTACTATGTGTAATAGATATGCAAAAAGAAAATCTACGTTCGTTTTATAGCCCAAAATGAAGTCTGTGATATGAAAGCAAGAAAAGTCACACAAGCTTGACACGTGAGAGTTTATTTTAATCCAAATTGAAATATTATCAGCTTGAGAAGGATACCTTAGGTACAATGCTCTGCAATCCAGAGTTTAACACAAATTTGAAAGTACAAAATCAAGACAAATCAATAGAAAATTGTAAGCGTTAGAAATCAATAATATGAAAGTATGAATCTACAAAGTCTGTGTCTATAGAAAAATCTCATGCGAGTCAGGATGTGGTCCCGCGTGAGGAAGTACGGTCTCACATGAGGATGGATAAAATCTCATGCGAGGAAGTGTTGAAACCAGAAAAACTTCACGTGGTGTGATGAAAAATCTCGCACAAGAATTCGTACAAAAATGTATGAAAGTACAGACAAAAAATTAATGTCCTGTAGATAATACTAGATCTAAAAAAAAAACTTGAAACCCTTAATCTCAAAAACACCAGAATAGGCAGCAATAGGGGATTTTTGATAGAGAAATGATAGAAGATTCATAGAATAGAAGGGAAACCCATTTCAGGGCCCCATGATGGGTGCCAGAAATGTGTGTGGGAATTTTGTACCTAGTTGTAGACACAACACTTTAGTAAAACATTAGAGGTTAGCAAAAACTGAAATCTGAAAGTAATTGAAACTATGCTAACCAGGCGATTTACTGTCTTCTAGTAGGTGCGAGTATGATGTTCTCAGATTGGAATCAAGATCAGTGACAATGCAACACCTAACCGAAGGATTTGAATGCAAAGAATTGAAAAACTATATGAATGCAAATTTAATTTATATTTTTGTATTTTCTATGCAATAAGAATGAGAAACTATATGAATCTAAGCTAGAATATATGAAAACTGATATGATATGCAATTAATCTAAGAATTGATATGCTAAATAATATGAATGCTCAAAAATAATGAAAATCTCACAACAACTTTGATTCGCAAAGATGGATTCTTCGATCACCAATTCGCCAGTGTGAGGATGCAATTTCGTGGATTGATCATTATGAAGAGCCGAGCCTTGGTTTTATAGAAATCCAGGGTTTGAGGATGCATAAGAAAAGCCATAAATCACTCTTGATAAACTCAGGTTGATTTTTGAGTTATCAGGAAATTAAGAATAATTAACTCACAAAAATCATGCAAAAGCAGTGTTTAACTCAAAATAGAGTTTAGATCAGATTTCAACTCATCATCAGATGTTGAGTTTCAATTTAAAAATTGATTGTTAATTTCTAGTTGATTGCTTTTCTGATTGTGCATGATTTAATTATAAATTAATTTAAAAATAAAGTGATTTATTCTCAACTTAATTGATTGTTGAATTAAAACAATTGATTTATGAGTTAATAGATTATTAAATCAAACTTTATTCTAAAACTATATTATTAAAAATTAACAGTTAACATTAATTAATTAAATAAGAATTCAATCAATTAGTCATGAGATTTTAGATTTATTGTCAAAATAAAATAATACAATTTAGGAATACTATAATTAAATTTAATTAAATAATTAAGTGGCAGTATTAAATCTAATTAATTAAATAATTAAGTGGCAGTATTAAATCTAATTAATTAAATATTCAGAATATTCAATTAATCAAACTTTAGGATAAATAGGATTTATAGCCAAATAATAATTAAATTAAGAATAATTATGATAAATAAGAATATTGCTAGGAATATTCCCCAATGCAGAATTAGGATAAAATCAATTAAAATTCCATAATGTGCAAATGTACCTTAAGTTAGGATTTTGATGTCGATTTCATTCGATGTGAAGATATAGGAGGTTAATGAACCTATAGCCCATTTTTGGGGTATTACACCTAGAAATCCATGATTTACCTGGATGTCGAGTATATCATGTAAGTATGACAATCCTAGCCCGTTTATGTGGGCACCTTCTACATCATCTAACCGATGTACTAGCTCACCGATGACTGGGTGGTGAGACTGAAACATGATTTCTAGGAAGTCAACCTACAATGCAAGTGATGACATTCGATCAGTATCTCAATCATGATGGTTTTTCAAAGAAATAACAACAACTGAAAGTGTGCACCTATCCTAAACTACCTATCAAACGCTCTACTTGGAAAATCTTATGCAAATTTGGATGAAAACCCTAAAATTCTACAGTAGTTTCCTACATGAGGAAGTAGGGTCCTCACATGAGATTTCACTACCGCGTGAGATTTTATCATAGCTTGCGTGAGAGATCCTCACTTAGGAGGGTTTCTCATGTGACATCAATGACTGCCTCATGTGAGCTCATGAAGGGACCCCGCGCGAGGAAGCCCTCTTTGGCTATTCCCTCATGTGAGACATGCTCTAGGTCCACACAATTCTCAAAACATTCATTTTTGGCCTCTTTGGCTATTCCCTTGCATGAGGCACTCTCTAGGTCCATGCACTCTAGGTTCGGTGGGTTGTATGACTTCATTATCCTTGAGGCTCATAGAGCACCTTATGTAGCACACCCCAGAGTCAAGAAGTTACATATAGATTGGAGACAACTTTTTCATTAGTGAGGTATGAGGACACACATTGTAGAGATGGTAGCTAGATGCTTGGAGTGTCAGAGAATTAAGGTAGAGCACCGTCATCCAGGTGGGCTTCTTTAGCCACATGAGATACTTGAGTGGAAGTGGGATGTTATATCCATGGACTTTATAGTAGGTCTTCCTATGTCTTCTCGTTGCCATGTTGCCATTATGGTGACAGTGGATAGGTTGACCAAGTTAGCCCACTTCTCACCCATTCATACCACCTTCACATCACCTGTAGTGGCATAGGTATTCTTGAGAGATATTGTCAAACTTCATGGCATTCTGCGCATGATTATATCAAATAGGGATTCTCTCTTTACTTCATCTTTTTGGAGAGAGCTTCAGACCACTTTGGGCACCAGGATCAATTTCAGCACAGTAGATCATCCAGAGACAGATGGTTAGACTGAGAGAGTTAATTAGGTAATAGAGGACATGCTACGCTTGTATGTGATGGATTATCAGGTTAGGTGGGAGTACTTACATTTAGTCAAGTTTGCCTACAATAATGGGCATTATACATCTTTGGGTATGCCTCCTTACTAGGCCTTGTATGGTAGATCTTGCAGGACACCGTTGAGTTGGGACATGATTGAGGATAGGGTTTCTATTGGTCTAGAGTTGGTTAGATAGATGCAATAGTAGGTAGACCTGATCAGGCAATGTCTTAGAGAGGTCCAAGATTGATAGAAGAAGTATGTAGATGCTGGGAGGATTGATAGAGAGTATTTGGTTGGATACAAAGTCTTTTTGAGAGTACGGCTGCATAAGAGCCCAATTCACTTTGGAAAGGGTTCTAAGCTAGCCCCTCGCTTTGTCGGACCTTTTGAGATTTTGGAGAGGATAGGCCCAATAGCATACCATTTAGCTTTTCCACCTAGCCTATCATGCATCCATGATGTTTTTCATGTATCTATATTGAGGAAATATATTTATGACGAGTCTCATATCATTGATTGAGATGCTTTACAGGTGGAGTTGGATGGACAGCTAGCTTTGGAGCCAATATGTATATTGGCTTGTAGGACCTTGGCCCTTCCAAGTCAAGAGTTGGACTAGGTTAGGGTCCAATGGGATTTCTATGATGAGGTCACAACATCTTGGGAGGACACAACTCAGATGAGAGATCAGTATACCCATCTATTCGATGAACTCCAGGAGGAAGTTCATGCCTAGGGGGGAGGATGTGAGGTCCTACCTCGACCCATCTTAGGTCGACAGTTGATTGGATATTTGGACTACCTAGATGATACATTTTTTTGTGATCCTAGAATATTTTGATTATGATTTCATATTATCAGATGTTATGTGATGATGTTACTTGATTATATTAATGATAAAGTTAGACGTACCTCCACATGTTTATTTTAGATTCATACTGATTATACATTTTGAAAAGATGAATGAATTCTAAATTTTGCATTTTGGTTACGTTATCATAAGGAATGGTAAAATGTGTTAGTTGTGATGTGAATACATATGCTAATGGTTCTATAATTGACTTAGGGTTACTTATCTATGTGAAATTGAAGTTAAATTTTGATGTCATAGAATTAGGGTTCAATGTGGATTTTGTTTATAATGATTCATGAAACGCAGTTTCTCTATACATAGAATTTAGATGTTACTATTGATCCCGTTTCACTTTCAATGATTATATATGCATTGATTTTATGAGATACTGACATCTAAATTGAGGGTGCAGGATTATGACCATGGTTGTAAATACGGGGAAACAAGGATGGATCTATGTGAAAATAGTTTAAGGCCAAGGTCAACTCAAAGAAGAGAACAACCTTGTTGTGATGCAATTTTTATTTTCGTAAATGTAATGCTTGAGTAAATTGTGTTGTTAATGTTAATATGTGCATCATTGGATATAAATTCAAATTGTGTAAATGTAAATGTAAATCATCCACTAGGCATGCCAAGTGTGTAATGTGATGTGTACTTCTTTGGTGAACTGTCACTTAACACTAGTGTAATGTTTTGGCATGACTAAGTGGAATTTGGACCCTACCTCACCCTTTAGTGATCTTGTAAATCCCTAGGCATGGTTAGTGGTTTGGGAAACCAAGGTATGTGTCATCATGTGTCCATTTTCGGATGTAAACTTTACTTGGGTTTTTTGAGGGTTATATGGAGCCCTATGGTGTAGTTAGGGTTGGTTTTAAGTGCCTCAAGGCATGTGCATAGGTTATAGGGCCAAATTTTACCATTTTCTTTACCCTAGGCTTCCATATTGCCTCTCAAAGTGAGCCATCTTTGATAATAACGAATTTGGGTATACTTCCAAGGGTTGTCCTTTCTCCTATGTCTTGAATTACCTTCCATTCCATAACAAGGGGCAAGTGGCAAGTTAGCAAGGATCAAGAAACCTACTTTTTTTTGGGAAGAGGGTAAGAGAGAGGAATTTTTTTGGGCTATTAGGAAAAGAGACTAGGAAAGTTAGTCACTCCTACACTATGCAAGTTTGGATTTGAGAGGAAGGGACTTGAGAAAATCTAGAGTTTTGAGAAGTGAAGGAAAGCTAGGGAAGGGAAGGGGAGCTCTTCAACAAACTCACCATTTCCATAGCTTGAATAAGAGGTAGGTTTTTCTACATGTAATTTTTTGTTTATGTAAATGTAATGGGAAGTTAAATCTATTGTGTGAATTTGTGATGATTTGTTATCATTGTGTTCATATATATTTTACTCTTATTTTCTTTTTTTGTGTTGTGAATGTTTTGTGGGTGTGCAAGACAATTATCATCTTTGGGAAGATTTGAAAATATCTTGGGGTGAAGGGCTTAGTTGAGAAATTCATATGTGTAGAGCTTGGATGTATGGGCATCCTTTAGGCCCACTTGTGTTGTAGTTTGGGGGTCATAAGGGATGTGATTGATGCTCCATGAGATGAGCTAGTATGTGGGAATGAACCTTGTGGAGGCATGTAAGATTGATTCATAGTTCTTGATTTGTTTTGAGTATGGCATCTCCATATGTCATGTTTCCACCTTCACCCATTTTAGGATAAAAAATGATTCTTATGTGCAAGCTTGGGAATGGGAGTAAAATGTGATTTTTCTTGTCTCATATTGTAGAATGTATGCTAAATGTGTGTTGCATATTTGTAACCTATCTACCCTTGTTTCCCCTAGCTTGGGGGTGGCTATGTAATGGCCTAGGCTGGGAGGTGAACCTCCATGGTCATGTGCTAAATGCCTTTGTATTGCAGATTTTATATGGAATGAAGAGTTAAAGAGATGTGAAAGTTTTGGAGTTAGTGTGGCTCTAGAAAAAAGATTTGTTTGCTATTCAAATGAAGTTGAAATGTAAAAGGAATGTTTTTAGGTGTGTTACGCCTAAATGATTTTTGTTCTATTCATATTGTATTGCATAATCTTGTAAATGTTTAAAGAGTAAAGCTGTAATGAAAGTTTAATTTAATCCTCTTGGAAGAAGAATTTAGTATTAGGTGTATTTCAAAATATTTCTTAGTACGATTGATTGTTTCATTATAGTTAAACTTCCTGCAATTATAAAGGAAAATGCAGTTGCTTCATGATTATGTGTATATATGAATTTTTAATTATTAATTGTCCTAAATTTCCTGCAATGTCTATGTTGTTTTGAAATGATGAAATTAATATGATAGGTAAACACTGTATGATATAATTAAATGTTTTTATTTTCCTGCAGATCTCTATTTTAAGGATTTAATTGAAATGTTGTATTTTGTTTCAATCTTAAGTTAAAAACCTAATTTTAAGAAGAATTAAAAGCTTATATGAATTCACCTACTTACTGTTTATTTCCTATTATTCAATTAAAAATCTGGTTCTTATGAGTTATTAGAAAATAATAATAATAATATGAAAATATAGATGCACTGTTTCTTTCCTTATCTCCTTAAAATTATTACAGAGAACAGAGGCATAGCTTATGATATAACATATATATAAATATATATGTCAATATATATACTTTAGTGGTATATTCACACACACACACACACATATATATTTACATTTATAAATATTGTATAAAATATAATTAAATGTATAACTGATTTAGAAGAAAATATTAAGTTCATATAACCTATCAATATAAATATACATTAATATATATATATATATATATATATATATATATATATACATACTATGTGCTGTATTTATTAAAAAGATAATACATACTGACTTATATATTATATATTAATATATATATGTATATAATGATATTATACATATATATTAACATATAATAATATTATTAAGTTATTTGGTGCCTTAACAAAAAATATATATGAAAAAAATGAAAATAAAACCATGGGGGTTCGACTGTAATCGAGACCCCCTTTCCTTTTTACCCCATCCCATGTGGTCTATTGCTATGCTTGACGGTAGCTATGACCACCCACAGTGGCATTGGCCACTATGTGCGGCCATGGCCACAGCAGTGGCCATGCCACTACGAAATGACCGTGAGCCGCATGTCCCTTGCACGCGTGATAAGAGAGGAACAAGGTTGGGCCGTGGAGGGCTTCGACCTCTGGTCCAGTCCCTCACATGGATTTTTTTAAAAAACCCTCGAACTTGTCATTTCAAAAAAACTAGACACTTAAACATTTTTTTTAAATAATTAATAAAATAACATGAGAAAAAAAAGGGTTGGGTCGTGGCGGCTATGGTTGCTAGTCTAGGCCCTAGCAGGATTCAAAACCCTACTTCATAGCACATTTAGAAATCTTAAAAAAAAAAAAACTCTACTATGATATAAAAGAATGTAATACATTCGAAACCCTAGTTTGTTGTTACATTAAATAAACCCAAAGGAAAAGAGATCATTACCATTTAATATATATACACACAGACTTTAGAAAAAAAAAAGAACCAGCTCTGTGTTAGCTAGCCAGTTAGCAACTTTGCTTGGAGATGGGATTTCTCCAAATACCACCATTATCATGAACACAAGAGTGTATTTGAGTGGATATACACACCATAGGTGTTTATATATACTCATGTACACCTGTGTGTACATATCTATAAACTCTGATCTTTCTCCTCTTCCCGCAAACAAAGAAATGAGATTTTAGGGTTGTCATGTGTATATAAAAGTGGTCCCAAACCTAATTTAGAATTAGGGTTTGGGAAGCCACAAAGTTATGATTTCTTTTATTTTAATTTAACACTATTGTAACTATATGTTATTTGAGATATTCATATTCATAAGGATATTAAGTGAGTAATTAACTTACTTTGTAATGGGGATTTGAGATCGCCGCTTTAATTCATATCTTCTAAAGATCTTAAATTGAAATAATAGTTTTAAATTTTTCTTTAATAAGATGTGTATTAGGAAAAATATATTGGATAAGATAAAATATTGTGTAATATATTAATGTTGATGTCATAATTCTTTTAGGAGGAATATTTATTTGTTTTTTTTAAAAATATATATATTAAGCTGAACATCTATATTTTTATGTTTTAGTGTTATAGTTATTAAATTTAATCTAATCAATAGTACATTATTAAATGCAATCCATAAAGTAAAGGATGATCAAATTATTTGGACATTATCTCTTTATTAGGTTGCATTCATTATAAATCAGAATTAGGAATGGATTCACTATAGGTTTTATTATTATTTTTGTTAATGAACATTTCATCCTCTTAATGATATTTTGGCTAGGGTCCTTAATTAAACTTAATTATTTAAATGAGAAGCAAATGTAAAGTTAGTCTATTAAAATGTTAAGTAGATGTAAATTTAATAAGGGTTAAAGTATTGTATTTTAATAGAGTGATCTTAAGAATTATTTAATAAATGGACTAAATAGTTATTTAATTATTTCATTATTGTCCTTTATTTTCAACTTTCTTTTAACTAGGTGTTTAGGTCATAACCAACCCTTGAATATTGATAAGGGAAATATTATCGTCTTGATGGTTAATTGAGCTGACCTATAATCCATTGACTCTTTCACACCATCCCTAGTTAGGGATTTATATCGCCTAGCATCATCAGTCAATTTAGGGATGATGGTACACCAACACATGCCATAACTATCCCTATGTGACATTGGGTGGTTAGCCATTATCTTCTCGAAGCTTCGCATTAAGCGAGCTTTGTGAGTAACTTTAGATGTTGTCTTGTGTTATTTAAAAAAAAAAAATTGTTGTGTTTTGTCTTGTATTTTTGGCATTACACATGGTATGGAATTTCTTTCTATTACTGTGGGATGAGGTGATGTTGCTGATACATGGGGAAGTATTGTTGTTGTGGAGGAGGTTGGTAGGATGGTGTGGACTATGGGTGTGATTGGCCTTGTGCTTGGACTATGTAGGTAGGGTGCATTCCTACATTACTGAGTGGTATAGAGGTTTCTTGGAAGATGGTGGTAGGAGGTGGTTGTGTAAGATAGCTAGTGAGATGAGAGGAATTATCTAGTTGGGGTGGTGGCATAGTTTGAGAGACAGTGGCTGGCATGGAGAGATAGTTAGTGAATGTGGGAAGAGATGAACCTAGATGAGGTTGTTCTACAAATCAGGCAATAGGTCATATGGTCATAGGATTATAGATGTGGGAATATGTTTATATCCATAGGGAATTCATTTGTGCCTAATTAAAATCCCATGAAGCTCCAATGCTTGTAGTGGGTTGAGATGTGGAGCCAGTTTGGAATGCAATAGTGATGGTGGGATTTTGTGATGTGGATGGTTGGTTTTGGGATGCTATAAAGGGTATTCATGTTGTGAAACTAGTTTTTTGAGCTTGCATATTGGAAATGAAAGATGGAAGAGAAACCCATGTAAAAGGTAAGTTGAGTGACAGTTGGAATAGATGTTTGAGTAAAATCTTACTGAGAGGTGCAGGGAGGTGCTTGTGTTGCCCCATAGAAGAATGGTGCTGATGTGGAGGCTTGGCTCATGAAAGGTGGAGGTACTACTTGTGTGGAGGTTTCCTAGGAGGCATAGGTTTTTCTTGTGTGGAGCTTTGTGCTTGAGTGACAACTTGAGATGTTGTAGGTGGGGGTGGTGCTCCCATGATGCAGAAGGGGGTGGATTGTGTCATTGTTTGTACTGTGAGATTTTGGAACTAGATTGCAAGATATTGGGGATAGGTGAGGCCATCTGGGATAATTGCAAGTTGAGGTCGATGATGTTTTGGACAATGGGGGAATAGAAATCAATGAGGATGTGTATGGGTTTTGGGGGATTGAAGGGTTGGAGGTATGGTGGAATGGGAGTAGCCTCCTATGCTTAGTTTTCCAAAATGGCATGATGATTCTGAGCTATGATCACACTAACCATTTGTGCATGTCCAAGATGGTTCATGGATGCTTCCATGGAAAATGTATTAGGTGTCTCAGTTGGATCTTCCTACACATTCTTGACTTGCGGTGGTTGTAGATCATATGTTACCATTGGACTGTTAGGATTGTTACCGATTAGTTGAGCTAGTGGAAATATTATGATCCATATTTTTTCTCTTCTTGGATCTTGTCCCAGCAACATGAAATGCAGGTCCTAAGATGAAGATGCAGTGGTGGATGGATGAAAGATGTTTCTAACAAAACTTAAGGATAGGGGTAGGACAAGTCTATGAAAACCTAAGGATAGATTTGCAAGACTTATTATGAACTTTGGATGAACTAAGGGATGTTTGGATGCTGATAGGATTAGGATGATGGGTATTAATAAGAAATGAAATGAGTTGTTTCTTCCTAGTGTAGGATCAAAGTGGGTGGGATTTTCAACTTGAGATAGACTTGTCATCTCTAGAAGATGAGATCCTTGTCAGTGCAAGCCAATCTTTGGATTGAGATGATGAGGCCTACAAAGACAAGTACGAGTTTCCCTAGACAATGCTTACTCAAAGTGTCAAGCTAATATGATTTTGACTTAGGATAAGGATTGAGCAACTCAAAGGATTTGACACTAAGTGGATGGTTGGATGGTTTGATTGATTTATGGATTTTGGACTTGGATTTTTGTTTTGTTTTGTTTGGATTTTATTTTGAAGATTTAAGGGTGGTGGGTTTGATTAAATGAGGTTATTCTAAGGGTATGATGTAAAATGAAAATAAAGGGATGATCTATGATGCAAGGATGCCAAGACAGTTTTGTGAGATTTCAAAAGGATGTGCATGTGAAATAAGCCAGCTAGTCTTCTTTTTCAAGGGTAACAAAATCATAATTTATTTGGAAACAGGCTGCAAACTGCATGAGCTTTGCATTATAGGTTACTCTGTCAATTTTATCTTGATATTTGATCTCTTCTTTGATAACGGTTAGGGAAGTTTGATGATCCTTGAGTTTTCTTTCTGCAACTTTCTTCTCTTGATAGATGCAAGAAGTTGGTAACTTGGCTTTCTTGTGTTTCAGAAAATCGGTCATGTCATAAAAGGATGGTGCCTGGATTGGATTGAGAAATGTTTTTGAGAAAGTGATTTCCTGAGAGCACTTAGGTTCAAAGGATCTTTGGGATAAATTTGGACTCTCATTTTGATGTTTCTCTAATGGAAAAGGACCAAAATTCAATTATTCAAATCAAAAGATAACAATCATGTGTCTTGAAAACAATCTGACAAGGGACAAAGAAATTGTTACCATACTTTTACTCATTTTTTGATTGAAGACCTAATTTCTAGATGAGGCTATAGTACCCTAGTTTTCATTATTAGATGATCTTTTTAGATTTGTGTTCATTTCATGAAAAGATACATGTAAAGGGAAACAAATTTATGCATCTAGAGATTACATGTATATATGCCAAATACCTTGTATGTATTGTACAAAGGAAAGGACTAAAAAATAAAATCATTTGAAGCTCACACATGTCGTGAGTATAGACAAATTTCAAGAAAGTATGAGTACATACATACATAAAATGGATAAACAAAAGTACAAGGGTACCAAACATTACTTAGAATGATGAAGTGTTAATCCGAGGTGTGTTCCAGTGTGCTCCTGTCTAGAACTTGCATGAAGAAAAGAGAGAGATGGGGGTTAGATCCAGAGGATCTAAGCAATGCATGATATCCTATAACTTACCTTCTATTAGAAAGTAAAGTCCACTAAGATAAATGAGAGGGGGGGGGGGGGGTGAATTAGTTATTAGATAAATACAAATTTTATCAACCTTAAAAGATTTTAACTATGTAAGCAATGTAATCAACAACCATAGAAAGATATACATGCACAATAACACAATGACACAAGATATGTTGACTAGGGAACCTCTTGATCAAAGAGTAAACCCCGGTGGGAATGATGCCCACAAAAGATGCACTAATATGAAAGTTCCTTATGAGAGGATGGACTCTATTAGGAGTCTTATGAAATACATTCAGTACATATTAGTCCCTACTAGGAGACTTTGAATCCCTACAAAAAGATTCTAACTTTGTTAGGAGTTATGGAAGACAGAAGGATCCACTACCCAAACAACTTCAGGGTAAGATCATTGAACTCACTATCCAAATGATCTTTGTATTACTCAATAGAATAATACTAAAAGATTACTGATCTCAACAATTCAATACTCCTTCTTTGACTGTGCCAAACCACACCAATTACTTCTTCAGATCTCAATATCAGATCTCTATACTTCACATATCCTCTTTCAAGAAATTCACTTTCATAATTTCTCCATTCTCTTTATCACATTAAAACAAGGAAAACATTCCTTCCTTTATACCACACTCAAGTAATTACAAATGAGACAACATACAAATTACAAAATAAAAGTTTCCACACGTTACATAAAAATTACACAAAATTGTCATGTTCCAATTAAGATAATTCTTCACTCATGTGACCTCGGATCTTGCACTCACATCCACACCACTAAAATCATGTCTTAAATTATATCATAATTGTGCATGATTATATTCCATCCCGATTAGGAGATATCATCGGATTTCCATAAACTGCTACTTAGGAACACTGCCTGAATACCGCTTCCACTGATTTCCTCATAACTGTCATGAATAAATGAATTTCCATCTACAATCTTAAACATGATCTCATAGAACATCATAGAGTAAGTCCTCAAATCTTCATAGCTTCATCTTCAATATCCAAAGTGCGCTAACTCAAACACTGTCTACTCCTCTGCTAATCTCTAGTAGATCACTGTGTTGACATCAATGACAATCATAGTCATGAATGCCACAACAACTACTATAGAATGTCTATGAATACTCCCCATAGGATATATTCAACATTCATTCCTAACACCTTCATCTATAATCATGCATATACATAGTCATCCATACACTTCTAAAGGGGCTATGCTACAGGGCATGTGCACCCAGGAAGATGCTGTAGGAAGGAAAAGAAGATACCATGTTTTCACTGACTTGTTTGTTCCATGTGGAGATAAAAAAGAAGCTTTGACACTATTTCTTTGCCTCAACCAGATAATGGAAATCCAAAGAGGATGGCCCTCCATAAAAAGAGTGACATCCTCAAGGATCGCTATTGTCTGGACAATAGCAGTGAAATATAAGCTCAGTGAATAAGTAGTATCCATGGAGCAGTCATCAAATCATGAAAGTAGAAGAAAGCATGAAAGTAAAAAATAGAGATCAACAAAAAAGATGAAGGAGTGGCATGACATCATATGGGAAAGTGAAACATAATATGTAGTCAGTAAAAGGAGGGAATACAATAATGAAATCTACAACAATGTACACCTTCTTAAAGATGCATGACCCAATCAAATAAGGGTCAATCTTATACAAGATCAAGCATCAAATCAATGGTGCCAAGATTCAAAGCTCAGGCCTTAAAAATAAATAGTGAGCATCTCAATAAGCAGAAAATCACGTTACATCAAGAGGCAAAAGTGCATAATATCCAGCAGTGCCAAGATTTAAAGAGTGAATAGTAGTGGACCAACAATGGTGTCCAAGTAAATGGAGAATTGGTAATAAAGGGATGTAAATCAAACAAATCTTATAGCTCACAGATGTCAAGAATCTCAAACAGTGATTCCCTAGTTCAACGGGGTCTCAAGATCTCAAAAATAGTAAATAGACACATCATGATGAGGCTCATGGGTGCCAAGCATCAAAAAAACAAGTGAACCAAGAATCTACAACCATTAAGTAATCAAATGCAATGCATGAAGATCTTATTATAAAGCTCTTGGCCCCAATATATTCATGATAGTGGAAATATATCCCATACAAGCACGAGCTAATGAGGATGAAAACAATGGAGGTCAAGCTTGCTCATGGGACTTCAAGAACCAATGACACTAGCAATGCCAGTGAGTAAACTAGCCATAATAATGGTGCCCATCTAATAGAAACATGCTAAGGTAAAAGAAACCACCAATAATATCAGTTATAAGAATAAAGCATGGGCCAGGTCATGACACCAGTAGATAGCAATGAAAACATAAACAATCAACATTCAAAAGGCACAGTGAGCAATAAAAAAATATTTGAATGCCCTAGCTCATGGCTTATGGGTCTTCATCATAGGGAGATGCAACATCAAATACCAAACAACATAGGAACCAAACACATTGGCAGGTGAAATGATGTCATGCAACACTAGCAATAACACATAGAAGTATTGATGATGCCCTAGCTACTGATGACTTTGTCTAGAGAAAGCCTTTGAAGGTAATATATTATACAACATAGGCTTTAAGATATTTCAATGAAAACCATGAATATCTTAATGCTGAGAAAAAATAATGCTAAATAGAAATAGTCAGCAAGAACGAGCCATTGAAGCATGATATAAAATTAGTAAACAATGGTTCTATCTAATGAAGATCAAAAGGAATGGTTAGATGTAGAGAGGAAAAATACAATGAATACAAAATGCAGAGTAGTAGCATATAAAAATGTGTTACAACATCAAGATCCACACAATAAGAATACTCAATCAAATTGCAGATCAAACTCACCATTTATGCAATGCCAGTCATCAACAATAAACAACATAGAAGTGTGTATTAATAGAGAGAATGAAACACAACAAATATGGTGCAATGATATGGCTCACAAGTATGAGAAAAAACATAAGGCACATGCTTGTATTTGAAGGAAATATAAAATAGTGTCCTAGCACAGAACTCACAGGCCCTGAGCATGTAACCAACACTGAATTCATATGCATAAAAAATGCCATTGAACCAAGCAATGATAATAAAATGAAAACAACAAGCACAATGTCCTAAATCAAACATGGTTCCATTCATTTTACAAAAAGGTGTTACAACAAGAATACCATGCCCTAGCTCGCAGGCCTTAAAGAATCAACAGCAAGCACGGGCCATTGAAGCATGACATAAAACCACTGGTTAGTCTATGCGGTTCAAATAATAAAATATCACAAAGAGATGCTATCTGTCTCATCTTAAAATGGAAGCACTTCCATCTTGATAGGTTTATCACCCTCTTTTACTACATTTATCATGATAGACATGCATTTAGGATGCATTTTGCGCTCATTTTCTTCATTATAGGTGAAATTAGGGTTAGGATCCTAAGGATTCTCCTTAATTTCCCTCTTCCATGGCTCTATTTTCTAGGTAAGACTTAGAAATAGGTCCTCCTAGCCTTCATCATAATAATCATAGGATTTTATGTCTATCCCTGACATTCTATCCTATTTTGGCATCAATTCTAGGTTTCTAGGCATCCCCGGGACCTCCCGACTGGGTTCTGAGTCAATCTATAACCAGGGTCAGATTTGAGGTCGAACCTGACTAGGTCAGGGTTGAGCTCAAACTTGCCTAGGTTAGGTCCAACCTTGATTTTGACCCCTTTCTCCAAATTTTCAAAATCTTTGATTTTTGGGCTTCGGGCTTCCAAGATATTTAGTTTCCCACCTCCAGGTTAATCATTTCAGGTTTCGAGATGGTAAATCCTTTAATTGCATTTAATCTAGGTATATTTTCTAAACATTAGGACCTAATTGGGATTTAATTCTCCAAGGTGGCCCCTCTAGAGGATTGTGCCCTAGTTCACTATAAAAGGAGGCCTTCCTCTCTCATTTTCACATCCACAATCAAGAAATTGCAAGCTCTCAAGTGCAAGCAAGGAATAGTGAAGGTGCAAGATAGCAAGAGGAAGATATAGAAGATCAAGCCATTGTTGACATCAAGCATCTTTGTGGACTCATTTAGAGCAAGAGAGATCCTTTCTTCCTTGATCCACCATTATCCACTTTCAAGGATTCAATCATGGAGTAGCAATTACAGATTGTGAGTTGGGTAGAAGTACTTTAGCCTTGGGGCCTTGGTATGCTTTTCTATCTTATTCAAATCTATGCATTGTTGTTTCATAGATATTCATGCTAGGGTTTTGATCTAGAGGATTAGATCTTGGCATTACACTTTCAATACATACACACACATTCTATTTCAATCGGCTATTCATGGAGGTGGAGATCACCAAAATGGGGGTTTGAATAAGGCAAAACCCTATATAGCCACCCCAAAAACTCTCCTTTTTCAGATATCTACAGTTGTTTCAAGAATCAGAGGATAGATTTGAGTACCCTTTTTGCCGAACTTCTAGGATCTGCGAACAGAATCAGAATCAGACTTCAAATAAAAAATGTAGTATTTGACCTTTTATGAGGGTCAAACCCAACCTGAGCCATTTTGGAAAAAGATTTCTAGGTTTTCTCCGTCTCGACATTTCCAATTTGGAATAGGTTGCAGAATTGCTCGAAAGTGTACACAGACTTCAAAAAACAAGTATTTATAAAGCAATTTCATGATGAGGTATGTATCTTGACCTAATTGATTTTCAAGTATTTACTTATGTTATTCCAATTTCAATTTCAAATGAATATGTGTTGAATGTTAGGTACATTACTAAGCTTCCATTTTAACCATATTCACTATCACACAGTGCTTTCAAATGTAGAGATACAATATCAAATGTTGAGAAGAAAAACATGAAGACTGAACAATGCCTACCTCAAATGCTAATGCCATGAAGACCAAAAGGCTAAGAAGTTTCCAATCGAGCTCTTGATCACAAAAGAAAAAGGCAAGTTCACAGATGGAAACTTTCCCTAATTGCTAGCAGCAAAGGGTAGTCTTTGGCATCTTCCATTTTCTTTGGATCATTTTTCAGATTGTTTGATTAATGAGTTTTCCCCTTTTTCAATATTGGGTTGAGAATTTATTCTTATTAATCAAACATTTTTTAAACTCGCAAACTCCATGCTAAAATATTTATTTAAAAGTGGATTTAATTTTAAAAGATGTAGATATTTTTGAATATGTTTTCCCCTTTTTATTAATTTAAATTGGTTTGAGAACTATTCTTTAAATATAATTAAAATCTACATATATTTAAAAACATGGATTAGAGGGGAAAGTATTTAGATGAAAAATCATTGTTTATATTATTGTAAGGCATTGACAAATGATTTTTTTATAAATCTTTGTCAAATATCATTTATAGAGCATGATTTAGAGGGGATAGGGTAGAATTTAATGGCTTATCTTTTTAGGATTTTCACCTCCCACCTACCCCTACAAATTTGGGAATCTGACATCTGGATTTGAGAGGCATCTTTCACAGGCCCTAAATGCAGATTTTTCCATTTTTGGTGAGGTTGAGGGCCATGAATGCAGATTCTTGGGTTTATTTTATATACCTCTCACTTAGGTGATTGGCGTTAGTTACTCATTCTCTCTAAGTTGGAGGTGAATGTTTTTAGCTCTAGACAAGCAAGCTGTATTTTGGCTCCTTTCAATTCAGTACATAGAAATTATCCTTCTTATTCCTACAATTTTATGAGTTGTTTGGTGGGTCTTATATCAATGTATTGTGATTAAGGTTAGTCCTTTACTTGATATTTTGTTCATTTAGATGCTCATAAGCACTTATTATTTCCTAAAGTACTAATCCATGTGCATTTGAAAGTATTTGTGGCTATGGAATTCATTTTCCCTTCTCATTTACAACCAACACCTTGTTATTTCTAAGGGAAAAATCAGATTAGGGAGAAGTTGTGATGCTCAGGTTATGTTTTGAATCACATTGTGAGTTTGTTTTCAGTTTGTGGATCTATCAAAATTTTGTGAATCACCTAGGTTTATTTTTAGTTATTTCAATTTCATGCACTCTCTCACCCTTTTCTCTCAAAATTAGTCAAGTTTCAAGGTGATTCAAGGGGAAGCCAACCCCTAATCCAAAGGTCTACTTTCTGATAGGTTACCCACAACCTAAAAGTAGTCCCATATTTCATAGGATTTCTAGGTTTCACACTTAGCTTATTCAGATGTAATCCTCAGTGACAATAGTTTTTGGCATGCCCATCGGGACAATGATGTTTCCCATCATTCACTAAGATTTTGGTGTGATCCTTAGTGCAATCAGCCTTTAGAGGTAGCTTGTTCCAAACACCATGGCGACTCTGAGAAAAATCTACTGGTTTAAGCAGTCCAAGTGCTGGTAAGTTTCATAGAATACTCTTTTTACCAGGTCATTTGATGAAGAAGAATGTCAATTCCTAATGCATATTCTCCCTATCACCCCCCATATCATGAGAAAGCTACCCATGTGCCTTTATTCATGCCATATAAAGGTGGCCAAGTAGAAACATGTAGCCAAAATGGCCCACCAATAGTAAGTTACCAGCATGCACCACCATACCCTCCCATCTAGCATCAAGCATCCTGGCAGCATTCCTATGAACCACCCTATGAGGGTCACTATTAAAATCCTTAGAACCAGTCCAACACCACTTCAGATATGAACTCCAATAACTAGTTGGAAAATTTTCATAAAGAAATGAGCTCTTTCATGAAAGACTATGTGGAGATGAGGGCTCAGAAAGAAGAGATCTCAAGGTAGTATATGGAGGTGGTGGCCTTATCAAGGTAGCTAGAGGAAAAAATAACAATTCATGAGAAAAACCTTGAATGGAAGAACTAGCAAGAAAAGGTTTATGAGAAGAATCTTGAAGATCATCAAGAATTAATAAGGGTCATCTATTTGACAGCTATGAAAAATGAGGAGGATCTCCAAAAAGAGTTAGTAGAAAATGATGAATTTCATGATCACGAGCAAAAGACCCTTGCTAGATAGATTGCAGAAAATGATCAATTGATTAAGGATTTGTTGGCACAAGCACCAAGGCAAGGAGATCAAGAAGTCATTGCTGCCCTAATACAAGAAAGTTCACTAGATCTACCAGAGGGTAATGAAAAATTAATGCAGTCTTGGAGACCCTCATGGACCATGTATCCGGGTTTTGAAATGCCAAGTATTTTTAAAAAGGTGATCCAGGAGGATTTGCCTCATGTTGTTGAGAAGGAGGCTACTCTTGTGTGTCCAAAAGCTCAAGGAGATGAAACTCTGGAAAGGGAGGACCTAGAAGCTTTGCAGACCATATAGGAGAATCACAAGGTTCAAATTCCAAGTTTCTTTCCTAGTAAGTCTCCTAGCACTTCTTTTGAAATTCCAAGTTTTAGGATTTCTCCTTCAGTTCAAAATCCTAATCAACAAGGGGCTAACCCCCATACATTTTTAGAGCCTACTCATGATCCCATCCTAGATTTCCAACCACTCTATTCTATTCCAATAGAGGAGACATCTAAAAGATTTTCCTTCCTAAGTGACAATGAGCCCATCCTCCAATAGATAAATCCTTATGAGCCAATCCTTGAAGAGACCCTTACACCTCATAGGATTTTAGGCTACTAGGAAGAAGATTATTTTTATCTTTTAGGTGTACTATTTCATAATGATCATGATGAAAGGATAGATTTGTTACATAATGATGGATTAGGGAAGCAAGAGAAGGGTCCAGAAAGCAAGTGAAGAAGGTGAGGTCCTAATTGATCTATTCAAGGAAATTCCTTCTTATTTTATTGAGCTAGAAGAGGAAACACAAGATTTACTGGTTAAGCTCCCTAATTGTGATAATAAAGATGATATAGTTACTGCTAACTTAGAACAACAAGAAGATTTTGAGTCCATAATTGATGTTTTCTGCTCAACTCTTGTTGATATTCCCCATCCTCCTAAAATAGATAATAACATGCATTTTCTTAAGGAAGACTTTTCATTTCAAGAGGTTAATGTTGTTCCAGTTATAGAATCTAAAACTATCTACAATAAAGTGGTGGATGAATCACAAGGATCATGTTTCCTGGACCATGAGGAAGAACCAGTGATTGTTAAGGACCTAAGGAAATTCGATAGATTTTATGAGCTATTGGATGTTCCAAATGAAGAAGAGCATGATCCTCTAACCCCAGAAGAAGAATTGGTATGTCAGTCCATCATGGAGGGGCATAATTTTGATCAGCATGCTGAGGTCATTCATAAGGTGCAAACTGAGCAAGAAAAGCCTGGATTCATATCTCAAGGGGATGTCCTATTAGATACCTTGCTCAGGTGGTGTCAAGTGGGACATCCATACTCAAGGATTCAATGGAGGGTGATGTTAGAGAACCATTTCTTGATGACCAAGAGCTTATTCAGTCTTATCAACCTCCCTAGAAGGACAACACCTATGATCTAATCAAGGTTAGTAATCTGGACTACCAATCTCAAAAGTGGATATCCCAAGTAGTTTAGTTTGTTTTTATGTTCCATATCCTCCTTGTTGGCATCAAATGTGAAAATTATAATACTTTGAGGAGGATGGGAAGTTATTTCAATAGTCTAGTCAATGGATTTGTTTCACCAATTTGCTGATACTGGTTAGAGTAGAGTGGGGTAGAAGTTTTTAGTTTTGTGTTCCCTAAGTACTTCAACATAAGTTTGTTTTCAGTTTGAGTTTCAGTCTTGTTGGAGAGAAGGAGGTTGTTTTTGTTGGGAGCTAGATTCAATTTTATGGCTTAAAGGACTCTATGCCCAATAGATGCAAAGGAAACTGGTTAAGGGTGCTTAGCAGGGAAGCATTGAGCTGAGGTTGCCAGAATGTTACCATATTTTTACTCATTTTTTGATTGAAGACCTAATTAATAGATGAGGCTACAGTACCCTAGTTTTTATTATTAGATGATCTTTTTAGATTTGTGTTCATTTCATGAAAATATACATGTAAAGGGAAACAAATTTATGCATCTAGAGATTACATGTATATATGCCAAATACCTTGTATGTACTATACAAAGGAAAGGAATGAAAAATAAAATTATTTGAAGATCACATAGGCCGTGAGCATAGCCAACTTTCAAGAAAGTATGAATCAGTACAGACATACATAAAATGGATAAACACAAGTATAAGGGTACCAGACATTTCCTGGAATGATGAAGTGTTGAACCAATTTGTGTTCCAGTGTGCTCTTGTTCAGAACCTACATGAAGAAAAGAGAGAGATGAGGGTTAGATCTAGAGGATATAAGAAATGCATGATATCCTACAATTTACCTTCATCTATAATCATGCATGTACATAGTCAGCCATACACTTCTAAAGGGGCTATGCTACAGGGCATGTGCACCTAGGAAGATGCTTCAGGAAGGAAAAGAAGATACCATGTTTTCATTGACTTATTTGTTCCATGTGGAGATACAAAAGAAGCTTTGACACTATTTCTTTGCCTCAACTAGATAGTGAAAATCCCAAGAGGATGGCCCTCCATAAAAAGAGTGACATCCTCAAGGATTGCTATTGTCTAGACAATAGCAATGAAATGTAAGCTCAGTGAATAAGTAGTATCCATGGTGCAGTCATCAAATCATGAAAGTAGAAGAAAGCATGGAAGTACAAAATAGAGATCAACACAAAAGATAAAGGAGTGGAATGACATCATATGGGAGAGTGAAACATAATATGCAGTCAGTAAAAGGAGGGACAATAGTAATAAAATCTATAGCAATGTACACCTTCTTAAAGATGCATGACCCAATCAAATAAGGTTCAAGCTTATGCAAGATCAAGAATTAAATCAATGGTGCCAAGATTCAAAGCTCGCGCCCTAAAAATTAATAGTGAGCATCTCAATAAGAAGAAAATCACATTACATCAAGAGGCAAAAGTGCATAATATCCAGTAGTGCCAAGATTTAAATAGTGAATAGTAGTGGACCAACAATGGTGCCCAACAAATGGAGAATCAGTAATAAAGGGATGAAAATCAAATAATTCTTATAGCTCACGGATGTCAAGAGTCTCAAATAGTGATGCCCTACTTCAAAAGGGTCTCAACATTTCAAAAATAGTAAATAGACACATCATGATGAGGCTCACGGGTGCCAAGCATCAACAAAACAAGTGAACCAAGAATCGACAACCAGTAAGTAATAAAATGCAATGCATTAATGCCTTATTAAAATCTCTTGGCCCCAATGTATTCATGACAGTGGCAATATGTCCCATATAAGCATGGGCTAATGAGGATGAAACCAATAGAGGTCAAGCTTGCTCACGGGCCTTCAAGAACTAATGACACCAGTAATGCCAATGAGTAAAGAAGCCATAATAATGGTGCCCGTCTCATAAAAACATGCTCAGCTAAAAGCAAGCACCAATGATATTAGTTTTAAGAATAAAGCATAGGATAGGGCATGACACCAGTAGATAGAAGTACAAACATAAACAGTCAACATTCAAAAGGAACAGTGAGCAATAAAAAAATATTTGAATGCCCTAGCTCATGGCTTACGAATCTTCATCATAGGGAGATGCAACAAAAAATACCAAAAAACATAGGAACCAAACACATTGGCAAGTAAAATGATATCATGCAACACTAGAAATAGAAAATAGAAGTATTGATGATGCCCTAGCTACCCATGACTTTGTCTAGAGAAAGCCTTTGAAGGTAATATATTATATAGCATGGGCTTTAAGATCTTTCAATGCAAACCATGAATATCTTAACGTTGAGAACAAATAATGCTAAATAGCAACAGTCAAGAAGCACGAGCCATTGAAGCATGACATAAAACCAGTAAACAATGGTGCTATCTAATAAAGATCAAAAGGCATGGTCAGATGCAGAGATGAAAAATATAATGAATAAAAAATGGAGAGTAGTAGCATATAAAAATGTGTTACAACAACAAGATCCACACAATAAGAATACCCAATCAAAATGTAGATCAAACTCATGGTTTATGTAATGCCAGTGATCAACAATAAACAACATAGAAGTGCGTATCAATAGAGAGAATGAAACATAACAGAGATGGTGCAATTATATGGCTCACGGGTATGAGAAAAACCATAAGGCACAGGCCTATATTTGAAGGAAATATACAATAGTGTCTTGGCACACAGCTCACGGGCCCTGAGCATGTAACTAGCACTTTATTCATATGCAGAAAAAATGCCATTGAACCAAGCAACAAAAATACAATGACAACAACAAACACAATGTCCTAAATCAAACACGGTGCAATTCATTTCACAAAACACCTATTACAACAAGAACACCATGACCTAGCTCATGGGCCTTAAAGAATTAACAACAAGCACGGGTGATTGAAGCATGACATAAAACTAGTGGTTAATCTATTGATGAACTACAACTAATTTAGAACCCGATTGAAGAACTTCAAGTGATTAGAGATCACCGAGCACTGAACTGTTATGTAAGATAATTGAATCAGTTTTATGTTGTGATTGATGTCAACTATTTTTGATAGTACTTATCATGGAGTTGCAAACATGTAACACATTTGTAGAAGAGAAGAGAAAGATGAAGAACCGAGATATCTACATTGAGGAAGATGGTTTTGATAGATGAGGATAAGGATTACTCTTGGTAACTTATTGATGAGTCTATGAATTCATATTGTTGACTTGATTATGTTGCATTAATCTTTTATGAAGTTGAGAGAAAAATGTTACAAAGTAGTGTTGTCGGTTAATGAAGCATTCCAGTATACACCGAGCAGTGTAGTGTATACCGAGCACAGTATAAACTAAGCTTGTGTTCACCGACACATTTCTTTGTTAACCAAGAATGAACAAAAGAACTAAATGATTTGTTTAGCTGATAGAAGTTGATGAGCTGTAAAGTGTATGATCACGAGGTGAAAGATAAAGTTTGTTATGAGATCAATGACTAGCAAAATTCAAGGAAGATCTAAAGGACAGATTTGAAATGTGTTACTGACACATCAGCCAAGGAAGGTTTAAGCGGCAAAACAAACAAAGGAGATTAAGCAAAAAAATTTGATGGATGAAAAGAAAATGGTTTACTTGTCTATTTAAGAGACTAGGGTTTCATTATTAAATTTATGCCAGAGGAAAGAATACTATAGAGATATCGCGTCAACAAGCTTCATGCATGCCTAATCAAATTGGTTAAGGAGAACCAAACTATAGAGATTACCGAGCATCAAAAAGCTATAACTGATAGACAGTAAGTTACTAAATATTGTTGAAACAAAATTGATCAGATATTTGAATGAGCACAATATAGATCTGTACATTTGCAAATCAAGTTGTATTGTAATTAGATCAATTGCTGTTACAGTTTAACCATTGTAATCAGATAAATCTCTTAACTGAGTAGAATTGAAAGTCTTGTAATGTCATTCATAGAATGCACATTTGTTATCCTATCAACCCCATAGAGAATGTTAGTTGGATGATAACAGTTAGTGTTAAATCCTCTAACAAGGTCACACCTTACAGTGTTTTTTGAAATCTTTAACAGGGTTGGGTCTTCACCGACCTCACTTCAGAAGAGAACAATTTTTGGGTTATCAGTCCCATGTGGTTTTTCCCTTTACAAGGTTTCCACATTAAATCTCTTGTGTTATGTGTTGATTGTGATGATTGTTGGATGTCATTCTTTACATGTTGCATATTAGATTTGATTGGTAGTTACTACAAGTTATTAATTGGTAATCGGTAAAAGCATAGATAATTTACTATTATATGTTACCAAGCTGCATAAATTTGTTTAAATTATTTTTGGATATACATTTTTTAATTGGGATAGTGGATAATTGATTCACCCCCTCTTAGTTATTCTAACAATTGGTATCAGAGCATATTGGTTTCTTGAAATAGAGTTTTAAGGACTTCAACATAAAGATAACAAAATGTATAAGAGGGATGTGCTGAAGCTGAACAAGGACAACTTTACAATATGGAAAAGCTGAATGAAACTGCATATATCTGGAATTGGGAATTCTACCCTCACACTATTAGAGAATGGCTACATTACACCGCCCATTGGACCTTTGACTCTAGATCAACTAAGAGATAGACATGAGCATAACATTATTATGATGGAGATTGTTGCTACTTTGACAGATGCTGAGTTTGAGGATATTAAAGATTCCACTACTCCTAAAGATATGTGGGATAAACTTGCTCAATTTTATAGTGGTGATACAAATGTCAAGAGAGCTAGAGCTAAAATTTTAAGAGGAAGATTCAATGATATGAAGATGAAAGAAGGAGAAAACATTATGTAGTACACAAACATAATAAAGGATGTAGTTCATGCTATTAGAGCATCTAATGGTGTTATTGATGAAGACATTGTGGTAAGCAAAATTCTAAGGACTGTATTGCCTATTTATGCCATCAGAATATCTGCAATTCATGAAAATAGGTCAGCACCTAACAATACTCTTACTCTTGATAATTTGATTGGAAAGCTAAAAAATTCTGAACTAAACAACTATGATAATAGTGTTTTACCGACTATTAAATCTACTTTTATGACTTCTCTAAAGATTGGTAAGTCTAATAGTAGAAATAATAAGGATGACAGTGATAGCAATACTAATGATGAGATTGAAGCTCTTATGGCCAGGAGATTACCTAAAGGAAAAGGTAGATATAGAGGAAAATTACCTTTAGCATGTTTTAACTGCAAAGAGGTTGGTCATATTTCTTCTAGATGTCCAAACAGGAAGGAAGATGATAGAAATAAGGACCGATCTGGTGAAGGAAGCTATGGGAGAAGAGGTAATAGAAGTTATCGGCACTACAAGAGAGACAACTGAGACAATAATGACAAAGGAAAAAAGGTATGTTACATTGCATAAGAAAATGAATCTGATTCTGATTCTGATGATGATGTAGAGGTAGTATTTGTTACTATGAAGGATGATTCCAAGGAAGAAGAAAAGTATGTAGAAACAACAATGATTTATAAGGTTAATAAAAATGATACATGGATCATAGATAGTGGCTATAAACATCACATGAATGGTAATGAATAAAAATTTAATCATCTTGAGAAATATAATGGAGGATCTATAAAAATGGGTAATGATACACCTTGTATGGTTAGAGGAAAGGGATCCTTGCTGATAAATGATAGAATCCAATGTGATAATGCTTATTGGGTAGAAGGACTAAACTATAATTTTCTAAGTGTGGCACAACTGAACAATTTAGGTCACTGAGTTTCTTTTGAGAGAAAGAAAGTAAAAATATTTGATGATGGAGGAAGACTTGTTGGAATGGGAGCACAATCGAAAGGTAACTTGTTTTATCTTAACAATGATGATTCTTCTTGTTTAATGATGAAAAATGAAGATGCTTGGTTATGGCATAAAAGGTTATGTCATGTGAACTTTGATAACATGATTAAAATCAGTAAAAAGAAAAAGGTTAGAGGTTTGCCTAACTTATCTAAGCCTGATCATGTTATGTGTCATGAGTGTCAGAAAGGTAAAATGACAAAATCTAGTTTCAAAAGAAAAGATTATTCAACAAAGAAAATACTTGAGTTATTTCACACTGACTTGTGTGGTCCTATGAGAACTCAGAGTTATTATGGTGATAGATATTTCATTCTTTTTGTTGATGACTATACTAGATTAATGACTGTCATGTTCTTGAAAGAAAAATTAGAGGCATTTAAGATGTTCAAGTGGTATAAAGAAAAAGTAGAGAAAGAGACTGGTAAAGAATTGAAATTCTTGAGATCTGACTGAGGTGGTGAATTTATTTATGATGAATTTACTAACTTTTGTAATGAGCATGGTATTAAAAGACAAGTCTCTGCACTGAGGACACCTCGACAGAATGGAATTGTTGAAAGGAGGAATAGGTCAATAATTGACTATGCAAGAACACTGATGATAGAGAAAAATGTTGCACATACATACTGGAGAGAGGTAGTTAGCACAATTTTTTATGTTTTGAACCGAGTACAATTGAAGAAGGACACTAACAAAACACCCTATAAGTTATGGTTTGGACACAAATCCACTATAAGTTATTTCATAATTTTTGGAAGTAAATGCTTTATTCTGAAAGATGAAAGAAATGGAAAGTTTGACTCAAAAGGTGATGAAGGGATATTTCTTGGATATTCTGCTAAAATAAAAGCATATAAGTGTCTAAATAAAGTTACTAATAAAATGATAGAAAGTGCTAATGTCAGGGTTCATGAGTTTGATGACAACAATGCAAAAGAAAGCACAAAGGAACTGAAAGACTATGGTAGAGTCACATACATTAAGCATCTAGAGTATCTACCAAAGCCACAGACAGTGGCAACCGGTCAATAGGAAAACAACACCAAGGAACAAGAAAGAGAAACTGACAAGTAGGAAGGACCTATTGAGCAAGAAAATTAACCTAAACTGGATGAACAAGAAAGAAGAGATCAGATACTAGCAAGATTTTTTAGAAGACATCATCCTAAGAACCAAATTATTGGTGACAAGCAAGATGGCATACAAATGAGAAGTAAGTCAAGACAAGGTACATGCTTAGTTTGTGAATATGAACTGAAAAATGTTAAAGTTGCATTGGAGAATATGAACCTAAGATCTGCTAAAGATCATATCTGCAGAAGATAGTCTACACATTGTAATGCTATTATGTAATGTAGTGATTAAACATATTAAGCTAATCGAGAGCTTACCGAGCTACAAAATTTGTTTACAAAGTTGTAGAATACATGTTTGGTATGTGTATGGTATACTTCATATTGCTTGAGTTTCCATCAATGCCAAAGGGAGAGATTGATGAACTACAATTGATTGAGAACCTGATTGAAGAACTTCAAGTGATTAGAGATCATCGAGCACTAAATTGTTATGTAAGATAATTGAATCAGTTTTATGTTGTCATTGATGTCAACTACTTTTAATAGTACTTATCATGGAGTTGCAAACATCTAACACATCTATAGAAGAGAAGAGAAAGATGAAGAACCGAGATATCTACATTGAGGAAGATGGTTATGATAGATGAGGATAAGGATTACTCTTGGTAACTTATTGATGAGTCTATGGCTTCATATTGTTGAATTGATTATGTTGCATTAATATTTTATGAAGTTGGGAGAAAAATGTTACAAAGAAGTGTTGTCGGTTAAGGAAGAATTCCAGTAAACACCGAGTAGTGTAGTGTATACATAGCACAATATAAACTGAGCTTGTGTTCACCGATGCATTTCTTTGTTAACCGAGAATGAACAAAAGAACTAAATGATTTGTTTAGCTGATAAAAGTTGATGAGCTGTAAAGTGTATGATCACGAGGTGAAAGATAAATTTTGTTATGAGATCAATGACTAGCAAAATTCAAGGAAGATCTAAAGGATAGATTTGAAATGTGTTACTAACACATCATCCGAGGAAGGTTTAAGTGGAAAAACCAATGAAGGAGATTAAGCAGCAAAATTTGATGGATGAAAAGAAAATGGTTTACTTGTCTATTTAAGAGACTAGGGTTTCATTATGAAACTTATGCCGGAGGAAAGAATACTATAGAGATATCACATGAACAAGCTTCATGCACGCCTGATCAAACTAGTTAAGGAGAAACAAAATGAAGAGATTATTGAGTATCAGAAAGCTATAACCGAGAGACAATAAGTTACTAAATATTGTTGAAATAGAATTGATATATTGATTAGAGATTTGAATGAGCATAATATAGATCTGTACATTTGCAAATCAAGTTGTATTGTAATCAGATCAACTACTATTACAATTTAACCATTGTAATCAGATAAATCTCTTAATCGAGTAGACTTGAAAGTAATGTAATGTCATTCATAGAATGCACATTTGTTATCCTGTCAAACGCATAGTGAATGTTGGTTGGATGATAACAATTAGTGTTAAATACTTTAACAAGGTCACACCTTACAGTGTGTTTTGTAACCTTTAACAGGCTTGGGTCTTCACCGACCTCACTTTAGAAGAGTGAACAATTTTTGGGTTGCCGGTCCCACGTGGTTTTTCTCTTTACATGGTTTCCATGTTAAATCTCTTGTGTTATGTGTTGATTGTTGGATGTCATACTCTACATGTTGCATATTAGATTTGATCGGTAGTTACTATAAGTTATTAACTGGCAATCGGTAAAACAAAAGACAATTTACTATTATATGTTATAGAGCTACAAAAATTTGTTTAAATTATTTTTGGATATACATTTTGTAATTGGGATAGTGGATAACTGATTCACGCCCCTCTTAGTTATTCTAACATCTATGCGGTTCAAATAATCAAATATCACCAAGAGATGCTATCGCACAGTGCTTTCAAATGTAGAGATACAATATCAAATGATGAGAAGAAAAACATGAAGATTGAACAATGCCTACCTCAAATGCTAATGCCATGAAGACCAAAAGGCCAAGAAGTTTCCAATTGAGCTCTTGATCACAAAAGAAGGTGAGTTCACAGATGGCAACTTTCCCTAATTGCTAGCAGAAAAGGGTATATGTCTTTGGCATCTTCCATTTTCTTTGGATCATTTTTTTAGAATGTTTGATTAATGAGTTTTCACCTTTTGCAATATTGGGTTGAGAATTTATTCTTATTAATCAAACATTTTTTAAACTCACAAGCTCCATGCTAAAACATTTATTTAAAAGTGGATTTAATTTTAAAAGATGTAGATATTTTTGAATATGTTTTCCCATTTTTATTAATTTAAATTGGGTTGAGAACTATTCTTAAAATATAATTAAAATCCACATATATTTAAAAGCATGGATTATAGGGGAAAGTATTTAGATGAAAAGTCATTGTTTATATTATTGTAAGGTATTGACAAATGATGTTTTTATAAATCTTTGTCAAATATCATTTATAGAGCATGATTTAGAGGGGATAGGGTAGAATTTAATGGCTTATCTTTTTAGGATTTTCACCTTCCCACCTACCCCTACAAATCTGGGAATCTGACATCCGGATTTGAGAGGAATATTTCACAGGCCCTAAATGCAGATTTTTCCATTTTTGGTGAGGTTGAGGGCTATAAATGTAGATTCTTAGGTTTAGTTTATATACCTCTCACTTAGGTGATTGAGGTTAGTTCTTCATATTGTCTTAGTTGGAGGTGAATGTTTGTAGCTCTGGAGAAGAAAGCTATATTTTGGCTCCTTTCAATTCAGTACATAGAAATTATCCTTCTTATTCCTACAGTTTTATCAGTTATTTGGTGGGTCTTATATGAATGTGATATGATTAAGGTTAGTCCTTTATTTGATATTTTGTTCATTTAGATGGTCATAAGCACTTATTATTTCCTAAAGTACTAATCTGTGTGCATTTGAAAGTATTTGGGGTTGTAGAATTCATTTTCCCTTCTCATTTACAACCAACACCTTGTTATTTATAAGGGAAAAATCAGATTAGGGAGAAGTTGTGATGCTCAGGATATATTTTGAATCACATTGTGGGTTTGTTTTCAATTTTTGGGTCTATCCAAATTTGGTGAATCACCTAGGTTTATTTCCAGTTATTTTAATATCATGCACTCTCTCACCTTTTTCTCTCAAAATCGGTCAAGTTTCAAGGTGATTCAAGGGGAAGCCGACTCCTAATCTGGAGGTCTACTTTCTAATAGGTTACCCACAACCTGATAGTAGTCCCATGTTTCACAAGATTTCTAGGTTTCACACTTAGCTTATTCGGGTGCAATCCTTAGTGAAAACAACAACCTTGTAGGATACAAGCAATGGTGATAGTGAATTTGAAAATGTTTTTGGAATGTGTATGTTCAACATATGTTTTCACTGATTTTGTAACTTTGAAGACACACACAAGTAATTCTACCCTAAGGAATTGGTATGACTTGAAAACCTTTTCTTATTGATTTAGGCACACACCCAAGAGCTAATAGGAAAACCAACACTGTTGAACACATAATGGATCAATAATGCCATATTTGATGACTCCAAATACTCAAGGATGGCACGATATGATGAGTGTCTTGGGGAGATTACTATTCTCCTTGCATAAATATTAGCAAGCCTTTGGGGGTAGATCAGGTTGGCCTTTGATTAAAAGTTGTCTAGTAAGGTCTGTGGCATCATCCCAATTGATTTGTATGCATGTGACTCACTTAAGAGCCTATTTGACCATGCTAAAATCATAGGGATATTCACCTACCTTAGACTACCATCAACACGTATCACCCAAGATTGAGAGGATAAGGTTGAAGTGTGTGATTGATTGTTCATTCCTTTTAGGCACTCAAGATTTAATTTGGATTCATTTTAATCCAATAATTTGAAGTGTTTTATTTTGCTCATTTCTTTTAAGAACTCAAGATTGGATTTGGATTCATTTTAATCCCAAAACTTGAAGTGTTTTTGATTGCATTCAAGATTGATTTAACTTTAGACATTCAAGATTAGATGTGATTCATTTTAAACCAAAATAAATATTTCAATGTTCATTTTATTGCATCAAACAATAAAATCTGTTAGCAATTTAGGATGTTGATGACTTTGGCAACTGATATTTTCATCGAATGACCTACAAAAATAAGTTAGAACCTACAAAACTGAAAGTCAAGGTAAAGATGAGCTCAAAAAAAGAATAAAGACTCAAGAAATATGATATTTGGATCCCTAAACAAGCTCTCTATTTATCATATGAGTAAAAAGAGTAGGGGATTTTGAGGTGTAGACTCGTACACATAAATACCATGCACCATACGAGTATACAAGAGTTCCAATATGAGAAAACATAGCTAGAAAGAGATGAAAAATACCAATATGAGTTAGTACTATGCATAACACAAGTTACACATGTGTCCAATACAATTAAACATGTAAGAATGAGTTTACTCATAGTAGGATTCTCATCGGTTTATACGAGGTTTTTTGAATTTTTGGAAATTGATGATTAAAAACCCCTACAAAAGGAGTAAAAGTGCATGGTGGGTGTCCTAATGGGCATGCCAAAATATAGATTCTGTGAGCCTAAATTATCAAGAGCATGTGTAGATAGTCAAACATTATTCATAATCTAGCATGCAAATAAGATAGAAAGTACTTCACATACACCACCTCCAATCAAGCCAAAACAGGAGCACCGAAGTCCTATTTGATTTACTCTTTTGAGGGGAATATGGATATCCTCTCCAAGAAAAATGAGAGTATCCCCAATGCAATGCTAAGGTTATTGAAGCCAAATACAGGCCATGGAGATCCCAAAAATGGCACAAAACCTAGTATGAGGAACTAGTTTTTCCCGTAGGATTCCAAGGGATTCAAATGATGGAAATGAAGATCTAAACTATGAATGAGACAAAAGATTCACTAAACTTTAAGCATGGATATGATTTAGATTGAAATTGAAAGGAAAATGCATAAAGAAACTATGATTCATTATCCATTTAGGCTATGATATGTGATTTAAGGATTGAAAACAAGAAAGGAAAGCTAACAATACTAATATGCTATAGAAATCTGGAACTAAACTTGCATAATAACAATGCATGAAAAAATGAGAGATTGAAGGACCATTTTCATGAAGAGGCCTCTATTTATATATTTTTTGAGGGAGGATTAGGGTATGGATGAGGTGGAACCTATGTGGCATCCACATAGGAGCCGCATAGGCTTAGGAGGATGGCTATTTTTAAGGGTCAAAATGAGACAAGATGGGCATTTACAGTTGAGTGGCTCAAGTTTTCTCACACATGTGTGAGAAAATTTGGGGAAGAGTGAAGGGGACCAAAGTGTACGAGCATTTAAGGAAGGTGGGTGGCTTCATTGGGAAGATTTCCTCACACATGTGTGAGCAACCCATTAGGGCTAATGAGGTTAGAAATCACTTCCTAAGTAAGGTTAGGGGAGTGATTAGGTGAGAGGATAGGTTTAGCAAGTGAGGTGATGTGTGTAGGTTAGGATTTAGGTAGGGGTTTTAGATTAATTTAGATTAATCCAAATTTAGAGGAATATTAGGAAATGGAAGGATTTGAATAAATATTGATTTATTCAAAAAGGGGATTTATGGAGGGACATACATTACATTAGGAATGGGGGTATTTAAATTAAATTCAAATACCTTAGGTAGTGAATGCAACTTAATTAAATAATTATAATTAAATGGGTAGAGGAACATAATAACCCTGATTATTAAGTAGGATTAATTATTATATTACAAGAATTATTAATTATAAAAATTCAATTAATATGACTGATTTTTAGGTGTCTACATTATTATAATATAGTTTTTGAATATTTATTATAAAATAAATTTAAATTTATAATTAATTTATTATAAATTTCTCTTATAAAAATTGTGCATAATAACCTCAAGTTTTATTTACACACTTACGAAACTACTGTTGGCAAGTTGACTATACTATCTTATATGACTAGATTAAGTGTTGTCATTATGGAAACAAAGTCATATAGTTTTTTGGAGTCAGCACACATCATCAGAAGATTAGTATTTTGCTAAGTACAAAAGATTGGATAGTTAACAAAGCACCAGTAGATCAGAGCATCAACGCACGTGCGTATGACCAAGTTATGGTATGCACCCTAGAAGACAAGATGGTAAGAGTATATTCATTCTTATTCTAAGAGTGCATGATTAAAAGATTTAGTATGACAAAGATACAGATAGTTGAAGTTACAGACAGTGAATGCCAGAACAGAACAGAGTATGCAGCCGATTGTTGGTAATTTGTTTAGTGATGATAAAATTGTTTTGTAAAGGCTATGCACCTATTTTATTTAGGTTTTAGACATGTAATTATGTTTGTATGTAAAGAGGCTTTAGATAATTCAATTGGAAGCATTGTATGCAATCGGTTATAGGCCAACCTAGTTAATTATTTTGATAAGCGCATATAAATATGAGATGCGCCCATTGTAATAAAAAAAGGATGTGGATATAGAGTTGAGATAAGTAGAGTAGAAGTATGGGAAGAGTTATTAAGATGTACTAGAGCTTTGCAATAGGTCAAAGCATTAGTGCATCAAAGGAATTGATCAGACAAGAAGTGTCACAGTGCTAGTTCATCTAGCAGATATAGTGTGTATCTAAGATCAGAAGGTTGTAGCCTTCACTACTTGAGTAGTGAGCTTTAGGACAGTGTGTCCCCACCCCTAATAGGGTTATTGTAAAAGACTCCTAATAGGGCCCAACCCTTGACAAGGTCACTATACTAAAAGCATTGTAAAGACAACTCCTAACAAGGTTAAGGATCTTCTAACAAGGATCATAAGACACTAGTACAAATTATTAGTGGGTGTCAATTCCCACTGGGGTTTTTACCTATTTGGGTTTCCTCGTAACCACATTGGTGTTATGTGTTGAGTTCATGTTTCTTGTTTATGTTAATGTTCATTTTAGTACTTAAGCATTCAAGTTAAGTTTAAAGAGTAAAGTGAAAAAGATTAAATATAGTGAACACTGATTCACCCCCCCCCCCTCTTAGTGTTCCCATTCCTAACAACTACATCATATGTTAGGCCCTTCCATTGGGAAACCAAATAAACCACTTTATCAAAGCTAAAGTTTCCTACATTGGTCTTAAACTAGTCCTCTCTAAGGGCCTTAGTAAGGTGTGGATATAAAGTGAGTCCTTAAATGTGTGAATTTTTTGAAAAGGGTTTCAAAGTCAAGTTGGTCGATTTAATGTATAATCTTGGATTTTTTGAGAATGATATTTGTTTTTAGAGGATTCTAGTGTTTCCCATATTTATAGAAAGGGAAACCAAGTGGCACATTGTTTTTCCAATATTGGTGTTGTTAAGGATTCTATATTTATGGGGAACCAATGACCCCCTCTCCCTTGAGTTTATAACTTTGATTAATCATGAAACTTGAGCTTTCTAAGGTGGCATCTTTATGGTGCATCATGACTCTTTTCTCCCTAATTTATGTCCTAGGGACTTGGGGTGTTTATTTTCTTTTCAACCCCATGTCTATTCATTTTTTTGGCCTCTCTTCATAGCATGATGACACTACCTTTATTGCTCATTATTATCCCCTATCTTTCCATGCCAAACTTCCCACAATTTGTGGATATTTTGAGCTTAGCTTCCCTTCTTCTTTTTATTAGTTTGGGTAATTTTATTTTCCCTCTTCTTATTATTTCCCTTCTCTCTATTTTTTTTCCCTATTTTATTTTGGGTGGACCCCTAGTGATCATGGGTGGGGACATGAACAATATCAAGTCTGATTCTTGTGAGAAGTGGAAAAATGACCCCACCATTTGGGGAAAGCTCTTTGCAAGTGAGGTCACTCCATGGAGAAGCTTCATGGATTTGATCCTCTTATCGCTAAATCCTTCCTAAAATGGTAGAGGAATGGTATTTTTTTTGTGTATAACATGGAGCTTATTATCTTAGAGGACCTAATTAAAAAGGTTTTCAACCTTTCTTTTGATGGAAAAATGATTTATAAGGGTCGTAAAGCTTCAAAGGAGGTTGTTTCTCTATTCTTTAATTAGTTCTTCATACCAATAGATAGGTTAAATTTATATTATTATAGAATCATATATTCCCACAAATGGTTGAATAGATTTTTTTGGGTAACACATTCAATTTTTTTTAATTTATAGGGTTTCTTTCAAAATATCAAGTCATATAGACTTAGTAGGTGTTATGATCCTTTACCATACTTATGGATTAATTGCTTAAAATTTTTAGGTGTAATTTGTCTAATTATCAATTTTTTATTTTAAAAAATATAATAAAAAGTTCATTAAGGTATTTTACTTATATATCAATATTTTTTAATTATGATTTCGAGTAATTACAATTATAATATTCAATTAGAGGAGCTATGCAACTTTATTGTACTCATAGTGGATTAGAACAAATAATTATTAATGGAAAATATATTAATTATTAAACACATATATATTAGATCATATGTGCAATTTTTTGAGGTGTCTATAGTACATAGTTATTGTGAGTCTTTAAGTAGGTATTCCGTGTCACCTCTAAATGACCATATTTTGACATTATTGTCAATTATGTACATAGTGAATCATCATGTGCTCTTTGTAACTACCTATAATATAAAATAATTGTCAAAATATATATTGTTTAAGAGCTTGGAGGCATGAAGTTAGCTATAACATTTACTAGTCCAATTTTGAGAGATTCTTTTAATAATCAATAAAAAATAGTTTTAGTTGTTGTACAGTCCTAAAAAGTTAGCATCCATAATTGGATTCTCTATTAATCCCTATTTTAGTGATTTTGAGATTTCATGTCTATTATGCCTGATCCAACTTTGTATTTCCATTTAATTCAACATCTACCTCATCTCCTCGACCCCCCATTCAAATTTTGACACATTTTTCTAGGTATAGGGAGCCCTAGATTTTCTATTCCTAGGTATACAATATCTCAGACATTGTGTTTCCCCATAAAGGGGTCCAAATTTGAACTAGGGCCTTGTTTTGGTGTTTTGGTGGGATTATATCCTGTGGTCAACTTGGCTTAATTTTGAATCCTAAAATGTGTGAGAGGTATATAAACACCCTATCTCTCCTCATTTTGGTAACCAAGATTATCAAGATCACAACTATACTCAAGCATTTTGAAATCAAGGTGAATTCAAGATTTAAAGGAAAGTATCCAAGATCTAGCATTTCTTCAAGCATCTAAGGAATTTTGAAGGAAATGTTCTTTATTGAAGAAAGCTTCTCTCCCATGATGGACATATAGAGGAGTCCTCAACCAAGAAAGAATATCCTTGTCCATCCACATGCATTCTTCCTCCATGGAAAGTGTTAAATCAAGCATAACAACATTGATGATCTAGGAGTGGCATTCATAAATTCATACATTTGTGAAAGAGATCCTTGATTCAAAGTCAAAATTCAACTAAAATCCAAGAAAAATACAAGAATTTTCATAAATATGAGTGATTTCTATATCCATTTATGAATTCATTTACAAGGTAGATCTAGCATTCACCTTTACATTTACACACTTTTCTTTATGCAATTTCATTTCATTTTCAAGATTGATTCCTAAAAAAGGGTTGGACCAAATAAAACTCATTTCCACAACATTTTCCCAATTTTTTTTGTGAGGAGGAATAGGTGGCACAAATTTTAGAACTATTCCAGGAAGTTTGGGACCTATTGGATCGACTGTCAAAATTGTAGGGAAAGTTGCAGGGAACACAACATCTCAAATGCCTTATACCCAAGTAAAAAATGTCTAAGATGCCCTGTTCCCTCCAAAATCATCTCAAATTTGGACTGGAGGTTGGTACATTTCTTTGGGTTTCATTTCAAGTCATTACAAGTTGCTTACTATTTTTTATCAATCTATTTTTCTGAAACTAGATTTCCTTATTTAGCCTTCTCTTTTACATTATGATATCAAATCCCCTCAAATCCACTCATTCCATTTCCAAATAAATTATTAGTGAAGTACCAATGATGATAGGGAGATCCTTACTATGAGTCACCTAAACTCCTCCTCAAGACCCCTAACTAGATCTTTCAGGGTTCTCTCTTCAACCCCTACTCCTTGGAAGATTCTTGCAATCTTCCCCACTTCCCAAGATCTCACTAACAAGTTTGGAACTCAGTTAAACACTTATAACTCACACCTATAATTTCTCCTAAATTCTTTACATGGCTTCTCCAACTACTAGCTAGGTAGGGATGATGGAATCTTATATTGATTATCTCACCCATTCTTGACATTTTCTTGGATATTCCAACATTACTTTTCTTATCAATCTCATGAAACACTATAGTTTAGGACTAGTAGCCTTTTAGGCCTAATTAGGACAAACTCAAAAAATCTACAAAGAAACCCCAATTCTAACTATTGATCAGGATACCCTTTTGAATACTCTAAAATATTTTTAGGGTTTTGGATGCCTAAGGTGTTCGTACACCTCATTTCTCATTATGAGCCTATTTACCCAAGGGATGAACTAACAACTGGTTTCTTGAGAAAATCTCATACAAATGGATTCGATGCTCCTTGTCATGAACACCAAGGTTATTACATGTAATTGCATTAAGTGTTATAATTAGTGTCACAGATAGTTGGTAAAGAAAAGAAAATATTCAAGTCGGTCAAAGTACCAAGTATTATAACTGAACAAAGAATAAGGATAAAGACATGTTAATAGAGTATATGCTTAATCAAGCATCGACACTGAGCCACATGTTAATAGAGTATATGCTTAATCAAGCATCGACACTGAGCCACATGATTACCGAGCACACCGAGTATAGTGATAACTGAGTATACCTATTTATGGAACATCATTATTTTACTGAGGTAGAGATACATTATTTACTGAGCAATATAGGATCGACATAGTCAAAGTTTTTAATGACATTGAAAATAAGGAAAACAATTTTTACCGAGATAAGAAAATGGTTTACATAAATCAAGGTAAATATTTCTTGGAGATTTTAAAATGATCGGTGATGATACCTATGCAATTTTGAATGAGGATATTCATATGGACTATCTTGAATTGTTCATGACATTAATCATTCTTACCATTTGAGTCTCTTGATCGATTTACAGTGCTTTCACTTGATTAGTAAGGTGCTAATTCTTTTCAGATAGATCTGATATGGTTCCTTCAGATGCATCAGATATACTTCTAGATCTAAATCCTTCAAATAGTTCCTCTATCTCTTCTTCTTGATAATTAGTCTCATTGTGCTGAAATTCTAATTCCTTCCTTTTGATCAGTAAGTCTCTCAATTTTTCTTTGGCTTCCTTAAATTGTTCCATGAGAATCTACATTTGCAATTTCTAATTTTCAATATTCTTATCAAGCTTATACCTTTCCATCCTTAAGATATTTTATCTTCAGTGATTAAACTCCCTCAACAAGAGATTTAGCTCTGCTACCAATTTTTGGGTTTATGTAAAGGTGAGTACTAAGAGGGGATGGGTGAATTAGTACCCTTAATTTTTTTTCAACTGAATCCTTGTAGACATGCAATACATTAACTGACTGTAACATTTGCATTAACCATACATTCAATAGCATAACTAAAATATAAATGCATGTAATCTAATCAAATAAGCATACATGAAACTTCATACACATACAACATGTATTTTGGTATCACAGAAACCCTTGTTAGAAGGTAATAGCTGCGATGGGGATGGAAGCCACAAAGCTTCACTACTACAGTAAAGAAATTTTTTGGTTAAGGCTACAAAAATTGATAACTTCTGGTGATCTTACCCTATTAGTAACACTCTTCAAGTGTGCACTCGGTTAAGAGATTTTACAAAAGACTATTAAGTCTATTGTGTTAGGATATTTAAGTCTACTACAATTGCTAGAGAGTAACAATGAATTGAATTTTTTGAAGACAACTTACATTGCTGATATTAGATCCATTAAGTACAATCATTAAATCACCTTGTTGTGATGAATATATCCTTTTGTACTTCTCGGTAGCCTTTGAATTGTTTATGATAAATTGAATACTCTATCAAAATCCTTCCACAAAAACCCTATCAAATATTCAGATGTTGCCCAATAGAGGCTAATTCATATGTGATACATGTCAAAATGACATTTTTATAATACTTATATCAAAATGATTTGACCTAATTAGGGTTGTGACACTATCTTAGGAAACCTAAGATCAACGATTCAAATGATTAACCTAGATCATCTTTACATAGGAATCATAAATCATTAAATGATTACATCCATAATAAATATTCACCTTGATCATAGTAAACCATTTTATGATCAGTGTAAACCATTTACCTTGTAGTTTGTGCCATTAAAAACTACTATGTTGTTTCCTAGTTTATTTAGTGTACACTACATTCATCACTCGGTATTTAACTGACACTCGATACATATGAATGCTCGGTGACTACTGTGCTCAGTACTCAATAATCATTTGGCTTGATATGACTGGTTGGTCAAGACTATATTCTGTTAGTATAGTATTCTACCTTGTATTTTGTTCGGTGTTTATGCTCTGTATGTTGACCGACTGGCCGATATTATCTCCTTTTACCAACTGAATGAATGATACTAATGAAAACTCTTAATTCACTTAAGAGTAACATAAATGTCATCATTCCCCAAAGGAAGTAGAAATACAACACAATGGAGTAAAAACATGTAAGATATATGAAGAAGAGCCTCTTTAGGCTGGCAACACAAAGACCAAAAAGAATCAGTGCTACTACATCACAAGCATCCAAGTAGACTTTACTAGGGTATATTTATGCAAAATAGCACATATACAACACAATATGGAACAAACAAATAGAAGGAGAGAGATATAAAAATAGAATAATTGCACAACATGTTCAACTACTTTATCATCTTGTGCTAATAGAGTAGTCGAGAATTGTCTAAAGAAATATAGACAAAAATTATAACAAAAGGCACAATATGAGAGAAACACAAAATGATCACACACTTACTACCATGCTAAGAAGTCCACATAAAGCATGCCTCATGCCCCCCATCTCAGTATGAAATTTTAGAGAAGGGTGATAAACTCTCAAGAGGAACAACATCCAACAGAGTAGGAACCACCGCCAGATCCAAGCAAGGACTTTTGTGGGAGTCACCACGCTCTTCACTAGGAGTGATTGTAAGATGTGTAGAAAGCATGTTAGGAAAATCATAATCAATATCAATCTTATCATATTATTCATTACTAACATGTGCATTAGAATCATCATCAAGAGTATCTTCCATGTCAAAATTAATAGAGTCTAAAATATGAACATAATCATCATGTTTATCCCTTTTCATATTGTTATTTTGATTAACTTCCTTTAAAGGCTCGATCATGGTTTTATCAAGGGAAGAAAAATATTGAGAGGAGAGGAAGACACTATGTAAGATCAAGGGCACAAGCCTTAGCTTTAGATTAATGTTTCTTGCGATGCTAACGATCATGTTGGTTATGAATGGTTTTACAAGATAAACTTGAAGGATTAGGTTCCACAATCATATGTTCCGGAGAGGGAATATCCATAGATTGAGGAATAATAAGTGGATGAATAGGTGGGGTAGTTAAGAAATCTGGAGGAGTATCATCCTTAGGAAGACTAAGATCAAGAATATTTTCTACCTTGTAATGTTGATAGGATTGAAAGAGATGATCAGGATGGTTAGGTGGTTTTTGAGGAAAATATGGCCAAAATAAATCTATAATAGCACAATCTCAAGGACATGAAGGTTTGTAAAGGGAATGATTAATGGTGATAAATTCTCCTTTGTGGGGAAAATTTATGCACTTATGGATAGGAGAGGCTATATATTTCATAAAGGAAAGCCACAGAATGCCAAGCTTAACTTGAAATTGGTTTGAATTAGGAATGAAAACAAAGGTAATGTAAACAATCTTACCATCAATAGTGATAGGAAGATTAATAGAACCTTGAGGGTGATAAAGAAAACCATTACAAGTTTGAATCCAAACAATAGATGTATCATAGGTATCCTTATGTAATTATTTACTAAAAATATGTCCTTCAATGATAACATTTACAGTAGAAGAGGGATCAATCAAAATACCAATGGAAGGGATATGAAAAATCCTAGAAGTAATGTAAAGAGGACCATTAGGTGCTTTAAACATATTAGAGTCATCAAAGGTGATAGGGGGTGAAGGTTTAGGTGAAGTTTGAGGTTGAGAATCAACATGATTAACCGCATGATTAGATTCTTTTACCTTATCATCATAACTAATATTGGTAACTAGAGAAGAAGGTTGATTAGTGACATTTGTTGAATGTGAGGGAAAAGGGTTGGTGTGAATTTGTAAATTTTGGTTAGGAGGTGCTATGGAATTATTTGTACTATTAACCTTAGCATCAACATATATAGCATTGGAATCAATAAGGTCTTGAATAATATTCTTCAAATCATAACACCTTTGAGTATCATGACCAGGTTGATGATGGTATTGACAAAAATCATTTTGATCAAATGAATTAGGCATTGGTTTTCTAAGGTCAATAGGATGGATAGGGGGGAGTTTAAGAATGTTGGAATTAATTAACTTCTTAATCACTACAAGTAAAGGTTTAGATAAATAAATATACTTACGATTAGGATGATACATAGAGGAAAAAGTAGTCATACCTCTGGATGTAGTGGCCACTTGATCATCAAATGTGTTTGTTGACTTGTGAATCTTTATATAGTTGGTAGGCTTAGAGAACTTATTTTGATCAACAAAGGCATCATTCTTATCCATAATAACATGATCCATTCGAGTAGAGCTCTCAATCTAGATCACTTATAAGTAATAGTGGTGAAGCACTGGACAAAGATGTTAAAAGGAAGTATACTCAGTAAGTATAATATTATCTCTATTATCCTTCTAAAAATTAGAAATAAAAATACATTGAAAATCATGATCAAGAACAAGATAATAAATTTGAGCATACAAATGTTTAAATATACCAATAAAATCACTAACTTTTTCTTTAATATTTTTCTTACAATGCATTAAATTAGTCAAAGAAATTTGAGGACCGATATTATTTTAAAATTTTTGAATGAAGGCATTAGCGAGAATTTGAAAGGAATTAATAGACTAAGGAGGTAAAGAGAAATACCATTACAAAGATTTATCCCTAAAAGTACATGTGAACAAATTATCCACGAGCCTAAAGTCATGATAAAAATTACTACATATAGTTTAGAAAGTCCTAACATGAATCACAAGATCACCCTTACCACTATAAGTCTCAAGATGACGTATCTCCATATGTTGTAGGATAATAGCACCAAGGATATCTAGGGAAAGGGGATTTATAATATCACATGCAGGGATTTTGTACTTGGATTAAGTGAATTGAGATACTTTTTGTAAAGAAGTGTTAGTTTGAACTAAGATACTAATGGTAAGATTAGAAGACCCAATAGTAGGCATAGATATATTGGATGTACTAGGAAAGTTGTAGGAAGCTAAATGAAAATGCAAGGATTTTGGTGGAGGATTAGAAGGAATGAGAAGAGGATCAGAGTATGCGAAAGGGATAGCATTGTGTGAGGGTAATGAAGAAGGTATGGAGGTAAGAGGAACACTTTAAGGAAGTGAAGGATTAGGAAGACCAACACTTAAAGGAGTGGAAAATTGTGTAGAAGTTATCATGAGAGGTGACAAATAAGTAGGAATGTTAGGAATGGTAGTAGAAATCAGGATAGAAGGTTCAATGGTGGTGCAGAAGTACCTAGGATAGCTCCTAGACACCTTCATCTAAATTTTTGGCTTGTAGTGACTATTGGCCAAGTCACTGTCCTCATGGAATTTTTATTTTTTTTAATGTTTGGTTAGTGAGTTTGTGTGTGTTTTGAAGTCCAACCAAGGTCTCTAGTTAGGTTGGTAAGTCCTAGTGTGGGTCTTGGTAAGGTTGGTGAAGACCTCAAAGTATATGGCCTGCATGCCATTGGGAAGTAGTAAACAGTCCAAGGTGACTCTTGACTATAATAAGTTATTAAGTGAGGTTGGTTAAGTATTCTAAGGGTCTTAGAAGACTTAGAAAATGAGTGAGAGTCTATTTGAGACCTCATGACACAACTTTGTAAAAGTTGTAAAGGAATTTTAAAAGTTGTCATGACAACTTTGAAAGTTATATCATGACAACATTCAGTCTAAACCCTGTCTGAGTCTTAGAAGTAGTTATAGGGCTCTTACCAAAATTTTTTGAGGGTCCAAGCCTATAAATGGATTTTTTTCATCAAGGCAAAAGGTTGGAAACTTATTTTCATATGTACTATTTTGGATTTTATAAGACTGTCAAACTATACCCGCATTTTGATTGAATAGAAAAGCTTGGAATCCAATTTCATGGATTGAACTAGAGCTAGAATCTTGTTTAAATTCTTATTTATGTTTTATTCTCTAGGTTTTAGCTTTCTTTTGGTTCTTGTAATTACTTTCAAGCTTGTAGTTTAAATCCTCCTCTAAAAGCCAGCTTGTTGGACTGTATAGAGTTGAGGTATTTATCATGGCCCTAACTTAGAAATCCATGGCAGGCTCTCTACGTCCATTTGGATTATGTTAGGGTATTGAATAAGAATTGTAAATATTTATTTTTATGTCATGAAGTGCAGAGGAAGTGTCTTTACATGGAGGCCCTAGGCGAGCAAAGACAAGCTCGGTTAGGAAGCCTGGATTGAGGCAACATTTGGGAGAGCGACAGGGGTTTGAGAAACCCAAAGTAAGAATTGGAAAGGAGTCTACCATGTTCATAGACTCAAAAATGAAAATGAGAGCTCATGAAAAATTCATTTTGGGGTGCAAAGATCAAACCCTCACTATGAACCAGTGAGGGCTAAAACATGCATAAAAACTAGGCTACAAAGTAGGACAATGTAGTACGGACCTGCTAGAGAGATAAGGGTTTGTGAATCTTGATAAAATTCAAAAAGGGTACTTAGAAGTATGATTTTTTTGGGTACTTGTGTGGAACTTTTCAAAACTAGGCTCCCATTTGTGTGTTTGGAGACCTACAAGGCCTTGTAGCCTTTTTAGGCCAAATTTGGAGATTGGATACTTGGAGAAGAGTACCAATAGATGGAACACCCTACATTGATGAAATCAAGGACTAGAAGAGTACTCTCCCATGCCTAATAGCTAGATAAAAGAATTTGGAGGTTTGGATGAATTCCTAGTTGAATTCATTTGGAGGAGTTATAGAGTTAAGATGGAATCAAGACCTTGGTAGTGAGATCTTGAAGAGTAGAGGAGATTAGGAAGAATCCCTCTGATACCAAGGTGATAAGAACCCATGGAAGGTCAAAGAGAAGACCTAGAGTAGTCCTAGAGGAGATAGCACTTGTGGTAGGAAGATCTACCTATCAAATTGGTATCAGAGCCACTGAAAGGCTTGGGTAAGTTGTATGTAAGAAAGGAATGAATCCATTGGTGATAACACAATGGTGACCAATGCTAAATTGTCCAGAGAAGTGGTTGATCAAAAGGAAAGAAACAAAATTCTAGAAGAGACTGTGGAAGCTTTGAAAGATAAGCTTGAGCTAGTGGTAGAGGCTGCTGAAAATATGAAATAAAAGATAGGAGAAGATGAAAAGGGAAAGGCACTTGTTGATGAAGATTATGTACCTAAACCTAATCCACCAATCCAAGAATAACCCTTCCTAAAATCCATCAAGGCATTGGGAGGTAAAGCTTTAGAGGGAATACCCCTGGTCACATGCAAGATGGATTGAGAATTGGTGATGGAGTGGATTGAAGGGATGGAGAATCACTTTGAATGTGAAGGTGTCTCAAAGGCACAAAGAGTGAAGGTAGCCAAATAAAGACTAAGGGGACCAGCCCTAACATGGTGGAAGTTCCTTCAAGAAGAGAGGGAAAGAGAAGGGAAGAGACCCATTGAAAATTGGAATTCTATGGTTACAAAGATCAAAGAAAAATACCTACCAGAGGATCATGAGATTCAAATGCATAAGAAAATACAAAATCTTAGACAAAAAGAAATGGATGTGACTACCTATACCAAAGATTTTCAAAAACTCTGTTTGAGGTCTAAAGTACAAGAAGATGAAAGTGTTTGAGTTGCAAGGTATTTGAGTGGTTTGAAATGGAGTATCCAAGAAGAAATCAATCTTTTGACTCCTAATACTATACACAAATGCTTTCAATTAGCATTGAAGGTAGAAGAAAAGAATAAAAAGAAACAAGATTCCACATCTAGAGGTAGAGGCAGGGGAAGAGATGCTAGAGGACACAAAGATGGTTATGGTGGTAGGAGTAATGAATGAAGAAATCAGGGAGACTCCAAGTTAGTTGAACAAAATAGTGAGCCAAGCACAAGACAAAACTATGGAAGAGGTAGATGATTCCAAGGTGGAAGAGGAAGATCAAGTGGCCTCAGTAAGGGATCACATTTTTCAAACATGAAATTCTATTATTGTGGGCAGCTAGGCCATCTTGTATATAGATGTCCAGATAAGGCTTTAAGCTCTCATGGTGAGAAGAAGGTAACCTATGTCCAAGAGGAAGAAGGAAGTGTAAAGTCACCTGAGGTGAACCTAGATTCGGAGCATGGAGAGAACCTCATGTTTAGGAGGGTTCTACTCAAGGAACCTGTGAAGGAAGAACCTAAACATAGGAGGGCTCTTTTTAGGATCAAGTGTAAGATCCTTGGCAAGGTTTGCAAATTCATTATTGATTTAGGTTCTACTGATAATATAATATCAGAGGAGGAAGTCCAAAAAATAAAACTTCAGAGGATACCTCATACTCACCCCTACAAAGTGACTTGGTTGAATAAGGGGAAGAATGTACTTGTGAATGAACAAGCATGGGTAGACTTCATGATTGGTGGCTATCAAGATAAGATACTATGTGACATCCTACAAATGGATGCTTGCCATTTCCTACTAGGAAGGCCATGGAAATATGACTAGGATGTTGTGTATCATGGAAAGAGAAATGTGTATAACTTCAAGAAGAATGGAGTGACTTACAAAATTCAGTCTCTTGTGGAGGAAGGAGCTGCAAGTTTAGTTGATCCTAATGTACTTTTTATTAGTGGAAAGAAGTTCTTGCATGAAATCAATGAAGAATAAGGAGTGGGGATAGATATAGTCTTGAAACCCAATGAGGAGACCAAAATACTTCATCCTACATTGCCTAAAGAAGTGCATCAGCTTTTGAATTAGTTTAAAGACATCATAAGTGATGGGACACCAACTACTCTTCCTCCTCAAATAGAAATCATTCATCAAATTGACTTTGTGCCCGAAGCATCCTTACCTAACAAGGCAACATACAAAGTGACCCCAAAGCAAGATAAGGAGATAGCAAGGCAGATTCAAGAACTTCTTGATCAAGGGATGATAAGGAAAAACATTAGTCCTTGTGTTGTACCTATGGTTTTGGCACCAAAGAAAGGTGGTAAGTGGAGATTATGTACTAATTCTAGGGAAATCAATAGGATTACCATTAGATATAGGTTTCCTATCCCTAGAATAGAAGACCTTATGGATTGTCTTGGGGGCTCTCAATACTTTACAAAGATTCCTCTTAAGAGTGGGTATCACCAAATTATAATAAAGGAAGGGGATGAGTGGAAATCAGATTTTAAAACCAAAGATGCTCTTTATGAATTGTTAGTTATGCCCTTTGGACTTACAAATGCACCTAGTACCTTTATGAGGTTAATAAATGAAGTCCTGAAAGACTACATATGTAGGTTTGTTGTGGTGTACCTAGATGACATTCTCATCTTTAGGAAGACCAAGGAGGAACATATGCAGAACTTATAAGTTTTCCTAAAAAGATTGTATGAAGAGAAGTTAGCCATTAACCTATAGAAGAGTGAGTTCCTAAAACAAGAACTAGTGTACCTAGGTTTTGTGGTGTCTAAAGGTGACCTCAAGATGGATCCAAGAAAAGTGGAAGCCATAGTAAGTTGGCTCACTCCTAAAATAGGGACTGAAGTAAGGAGATTCCATGGATTAGCTTAGTTCTATAGGAAGTTCATAAGAGGATTTAGTGAGATATGTGCACCTATGCTCAATACTATCAAGGGTGGACCTAAAACTAAGTTTGTGTGGACCAAGGAAGCTCAAGAAGGGTTTGAGAAGTTGAAAGAAAGAGTGGAAACTCAGCCTATTTTGGTGATACCAAGATTTGATAAGTTTTTCATTGTAGAATGTGATGCAATCAACATAGTAGTGGGAGCAGTGTTGAACCAAGAAGGAAGACCGGTTGAATTTTTTAGTGAAAGGATGAATGAGGCTAAGTCAAAAGATTCTTCATATGATTTGGAGTTGTATGCATTGGTGCAAGCACTCAAAAAGTGGAGGCACTATCTATTACCTAAAGGCACATCAAGTGGATGGAGTTCCTCCAAGCCTATACATTCACCATCAAGCATAAGAAGGGGCTTAACAATAAGGTTTTTGACTGTCCAAGAAATCTAGCTTCAAAGCATTAGTGTGGAAGGATTTAAAGGAATCTACAAGGAAGATGAGGACTTCTCCAAAGCCTACAAGGTATGTGAAGATTTTGAGAAACACTTTCATAGTGATTTTTTTGATTATACATTACAAAATGGATTTTTATTCAAGGGTAACTAGCTATGTGTACCTAGAGGTTCTATGAGGGAGAACCTAATCCAAGAGAAGCATAATGGCAGCCTTAGTGGACACTTTGGCTTGAATAAGACATTGGACCTAGTACAAAGGTTCTATTATTGGCCCAAGATGAAACGAGATGTAAGAAGGTATGTAGAGGAATTTATGGTTTGTAAAAAGGCTAAAGGCACATCTTCCAATGCAGGGTTATACCAGCCTTTACCAATTCCTAAGAGGCCATGGGAGTGTTTAAGTATGGATTTCATAGTGTGTTTGCTAAGGACAACTATTGGTTTTGATAGCATCTATGTGGTGGTAGATAGATTTAGAAAAATGAGCCATTTCATTCCATGCAAGACCACACATGATGCTAGATACACAGCACATCTATTTTTCAAGGAGGTGGTAAGGATTCATGGTCTACCAATCAACATAGTCTCAGATAGAGATGTGAAACTCATGGGGAATTTTTGGAAGACTTTGTGGAAGAGATTGGGCACTAACCTTGCTTTTGGGTTAGCCTATCATCCTCAAATAGATGGACAAATAGAGGTGATCAATAGAGTGTTGGGAAATCTCTTAAGGTGTCTTACCAAGGAGTATGGACAAGTGTGGGACTAGGTCTTACCACAAGTTTAATTTGCTTACAATGATAGCATAAAAAGGTCTACCGGAAAGAGTCCTTTTGAGGTGGTCTATGGAATGCACCCAAGAGGTGTGTGTGAGTTGAGAGAACTTGGACACCAAAGTGGAGTGAGTGGACATGCTGAGGATTTTTCCCAATCCATGCAAGAATTCCATGAGTAGGTTAGAAGGACCTTGATTGAAGAAAATCAAAAGGTAAAGGATAGAGTTGATACAAGGAGGAAATAACTTCAATTTGAAGTGGGTGATTGGGTGATGGTAAATCTGAATAAGGAAAGGCTTCAAAAAGGCATACCAAGCAAGTTGCAAATGAGGAGAGTTAGACCTTGTAAGGTTCTTGAGAAGTATGGTTCCAATGCTTACAAGATAGGCCTACCTAGTGACCTATCCATCTCATCGGTTTTCAATGTGCAAGACTTGGTGAAATATAAAGGACTTGATGTGGAGGAGAAAGAAAAAATCCCTGATGTTCATACTCATTTCCAAGCACTCAAACTACCAGCCCAAGTGAAGCCTCAAGCTGAGAAGATCCTAGACTTAAGGATCAAGAAGAAGACTAGACATGGAGTGTACATGGAACACCTTGTGAAGTGGAAGACTCTTCCTAAATCCAAGGTTCAATGGACTAAAGAGAATAGCTCCAAGAAGCTGGGAATATATATGGCACTCCTGTCTCCTAATGGGACTTAGGTTCTTTTTGTTGGGGAGTATGGTGTAGGAGCACCTAGGCTAGCTCCTAGACACCTTCATCTAAAGTTTTGGCTTGTAGTGACTATTGGCCAAGTCACTATCCTAATGGAATTTTGGTTTTGTTTATGTTTGGTTAGTGATTTTGTGTGTGGTTTGAAGTCCAACCAAGGTCTCTAGTTAGGTTGGTAAGTCCTAGTGTGGGTCTTGGTAAGGTTGGTGAAGACCTCAAAGTATATGGCCTATATGCCATTGGGAAGTAGTAAACAGTCCAAGGTGACTCTTGATAATAATAAGTTATTAAGTAAGGTTGTTTAAGTATTTTAAGGGTATTAGAAGACTTATAAAAGGATTGAGAGTCTATTTGAGACCTCATGACACAACTTTGTAAAAGTTGTAAAGTAATTGTAAAAGTTGTCACGACAACTTTGAAAGTTATCATGACAACATTTAGTCTAAACACTATCCGAGTCTTAGAAGTAGTTATAGAGCTCTTACCGACCAATTTTGAGGGTCCAAGCCTATAAATGGCTTGTTTTCATTGAGGCCAAAGGTTGGAAACTCATTTTCATATGTACTGTTTTGGATTTTATAAGACTGTCAGACTGTACCCGCATTTTGATTGAATAGAAAATCTTGAAATCCAATTTAATGGATTGAACCAGAGCTAGAGTCTTATTTAACTTCTTGTTTATGTTTTATTCTCTAGGTTTTATCTTTCTTTTGGTTCTTGTAATTAATTTCAAGCTTCTAGTTTAAATCCTCCTCTAAAAGCCAACTTGCTAGATTGTATAGAGTTGAGGTGTTTATCATGGCCCTAACTTAGAAATCCATGGAAGGATCTCTACAAACATTTGGATTATGTTAGGGTATTGGATAATAATTGTAAATATGTATTTTTATGTCATGAAGTGCAGGGTAAGTGTCTTTAAATGTAGGCCCTAGACGAGCAAAGATAAGCTCGATTAGGAAGCCTAGATTGAGGTAGCATTTGGGAGAGTGACAGGGGTTTGAGAAATGAAAAGTAAGACTTGGAAAGGATTCAACCATGTTCAGAGACTCAATATTGAAAAGAAGAGCTCATGAACAATTCATTTGGGGGTGCAAAGATCAAACCCTCACTGTGAACCAGTGAGGGCTAAAATAGGCCTAAAAACTAGGCTACAAAGTAGGATAGTGTAGTACGGACCTGTTGGAGAGATAAAGGTTTGTGAATCTTGACAAAATTTTAAAAGGGTACTCAAAAGTATGATTTTTTTGGGTACTTGTGTGGAAATTTTCAAAACTAGGCTCCCATTTGTGTGTTTGGAGACCTACAAGGCCTAGTAGACTTTTTAGGCCAAATTTGGAGATTGGATACTTGGAGAAGAGTACCAATAGATGGAACACCCTACATTGATGAAATAAAGGACTAAAATATTCCTCTCCCATACCTGATAGGTGGATACATGAATTTGGAGGTTTGGATGAATTCCTAGTTGAATTCATTTGGAGGAGTTATAGAGTTAAGATGGAATCAAGACCTTGGTAGTGAGATCTTGAAGAGTAGAGGAGATTAGTTAGAATAAATCTTATAGTAGGGTCATAGGAACCCTAATAAAGTTCAAAGAGAAGACCTAGTGTAGTCCTAGAGGAGATAGGACTTGTGGTAGGAAGATCTCCGTATCAAATGGTTGTGGAAGGAGAAGTGTATCCTAACTTTTGAGAACATTCTGTTAAAGGCTTAGCATGAGTATTAATAAGGTGTGAGATACCTTGAAAAATGGATATGTTATTGTCATCATGAGTATTAAGCTTCTTAATAGCCTTAGTAGCGGCAACACTATCGGGATTTGGGATCTCTTGCAGAAGCCAATTTTCCAATATGTCAAACTCATGAGAGAGATTATCAGCTTGGGAAGGAGGAATTCTTAAGGATTCATCTTCATCATGGGTGGAATGAGAAGAATTAGGCTCCATTGTGGGATTGATATCTTGAGGGAAAATATTAGTATCATCATGGGTCCTAGGAAGGAAAGAGGAATCATGGTCAAAAGAGCCCATGATTCTACAACTTCTCCTAACTAGAATGCTAGAGGTTGGATTTAGTGTAATAAAACTCATAAAAGAGGAGATCAAAAAGGGAAACTCTAATGAGATCTAACCACAAAATTATCAATGTAATAAAGAGAAAAGAAAGATCTAAACACACACAAATAGCTAAATCTAATTCCAAAATAGGGCTCACCAATGGGAAAAAAAAGGAGATCAAGGGATATAACTCCAAATTCAAAAGGAAGTTGTAACATGTCAGGTTCACCAAAATGTTTAGGTGAAAAATGGTTTCAATGAATTTAGTAATGTAAAATATGTTAGATGTGTTCATTAATTAACCATTTCCACACTGACATTAGAAATACAAGAGAAAGAGGGGCTTCTAGGCGTAACTCTCAATATAATGTAAGTTAGATAAGAAAAACCCAAGAAGATGAGGGGATGCTAATGCTAAACCCAAATTATACTAAGGAAGTACACAAGAAATTCCTCTTTCATACAATGTAATATTTGATTAAGATTGTGTAAATGCATTTGTAAAATTGAACTAATTGATTTAGTAAGATAAGCAATAGAGATCTAGGTGCTAACTATAAGCAATGAAACAAATTAAGATTTGAAAAAAGATCTAAATGAAGATGTGAAATAGATAATGAGGTACTCACCTTGAAATATGAAGAGGAATATTATTTTCTTCTCTAAAAACTATTATTTTGGACCTATAGTTGAATTTTTTACTACAGATTTGTGATCACAAATGAAAACCTAGAAAATGATGAAAATCTCAGGCTGGCAGGAACAGGTTGACCATGTCACTATGTTCTTGAATATATTGACCAAGTCACCATGTTCCTGAGGCACTTTATTGAAGTCGACCTAGACTTTTCTGGTAGATCTTTGTCTTCAACTTCCAAATCTGTACCTGCAATTTTGAGATCCTTCTCCTCCACATAAAAAACTAGGTTTTTGGGGGTTGGGGTGGATAAGGGCTTTCCTTGGTCAAGCCCTAGATTGGGGAATCAACCTTGAATTAAAATCTAAATGTGTAAATGAAACAAGAAAAATGTAAATATTCATCTTGCTTGAAGAAACCCTTATCAATAAGGATTTTTCTGTGTTTGTATGTTGATCTTGAACTTGCAATCTAGGAAATCTCCATAAATGCTATGGAGATACCAAAGTCACTTCATGGAGCCATGGATGTAAGTTTGCATAAAATTAAAAACATGATGAATGCCTCAATGTAGATATCCTCCCTTGATGGCCAACAATATGCTAGATCTGAAAGAGGAAAGATGCCCACAAAGTATCCTTGAATCTTTGAAGACTTGAATGCTTGAATTCTTGAATGTGAGATATATATCATCAAATTATTCTCCTTATTTTCTTATTATTCTTCTTACTTTCCTCTTTTACTTTTTTTGCCTCCAAAAATGAGGTGCCTAGGCTTCCTTTTATACTAGTTTTTAGGTAGGAAAACTAAGCAAGTTGACGGGGTCACCAAATTTTGAAAATTGATCCTTAAGACAATAGCAAGCTCAAGGCTCACAACCCTCAGGGAATAGGTTGACCTAGTAGACCTATTCCAGAATAGGTAAACTTGGTAAAACTATTCTTGAGGAATAGGTCAACTTGGTCGACCTATTCCAAAACATGTCAACTTGGTCGACCTGTTCTAGGTTGGCCCATAGGGAGCCAGCCTCGAGGTCTCATAGACTATGTAGTTGAAAAGGGAGAATATGGGTTAGGGTAGGAGAAAAAGGGGGTCAAGTATGAATCCATCCATGGTCCAAATATCCGATAAAGGATGAGAGCTAAAAGGTTTTAAATGAGGAGTGTGTCCATTTTAAGATGATACAATAATCAAGGGAATCGCAGAGTTGTCTCCATTTTAAGTACTCAAATTTCATACTAAATTGGAATATTAAGGGTATTCTAAAATTTTCATTACAAATTCTTTTGTAAATCTGTGATCTATATATGGGTTTCCTTCAAGGGAGGAATTAAATAATGTATGCTTCTTTGAAGTGATTTTGAGTAAATAGGAGGGATACATTACTATGATTTTGTAGTTGTTCAAATACACTCATTTGTAATGCATAAATGTTAAAATATAACAGATTATATAATACCTTTGTTACACGATTATATGTTTGATCTAGATCTTCACTTATACACCATGGATTAGGCATTGTTCTAGAAAAACTTCTGATGTTTTTCCCAGATACCAACCAAATTCAAAATCAAAGTCATTTTAATTTCTATTATAGGAGTAGGAGTAATATATCTATGTTCTCAGTATGTTCTAAAGATAAATAGAATTGTGCTCTAAGGTTAGGAAAAATATAATCATCCATTATTCTAGATCTAAGAACCCTTCACCATGTAGTTTCAAATTTTTTTATTCAAAGTGAGTTAGTCATATATTTAGACCTGTAAGTTGGGAATACACTTCTGAGTTGTGTGATGCTTTTTTCCTTTGGCTTCTTGCCATTGATGTCAATTTTGGGTTTCTAGATAGTTATAATGTAGACATTTTGGCTATAGATAAATCAAAGAAATATTGTGCACATTTCTTGATAGGAGTTGGTAACAGGAATCCAAAATGACAATAGTATAACTGTGAACATAGAATCACTATTTAACAAAGTCTTTATATACTTATAAAAGTCATTTGTTGAAATAGTCAATTAATGGTTGTGGGTCCTGAAAGGATGTTCACTAAAGTTTTTAGTCATTTCTATTTCACAAGACTACCACATTCTCACAAAATTGAGAAATCATAAAAACAACAAATTAAAGGTGGGTCGTACAAATATTTTCCCTTCTTCGCGAGGAGAAGACTTCTTGAAAATAATAATGTGAATCAACTATGGTGGTGGTCCCAAGTTTGAGGGTGAAAGAAATAAATAGAATGTCAATGATATTTGGTTAGAACATTCACCCCATTTCCATTCTTTTAAATCTCATCACAATTTTGTAGTTCTTAAAAAAAGGGACTTTTCTTTCTTTTTGTGAGATGGTGGTTGGGTGACAAGTGTCATTTTGTCGGTGGGGCCAAACTATTTAAATAATTATAATGCATTGTTAAATGGTGATGAAGTCCATCAAGCTCGATGGTTCTGATTATGTTCATAATTTCACATAACAAGGGAAAGACACTTAAGTTACTCATTACAAAATAATGATTGGATAAGTCATTAAAAAGTAGATGTGGGACCAAGGTTTGAGATTTAGTTGACTTTTCTAAGGTAGTTATTTTTAATTGGTAAGAGATGGATGATCATGCTAATATAGAGTATTAGTGGGATGTTCAGATAGTATTCAAATGATAGTTGAATTGTTCAATGTGATAGTTGGTCTTCAATGGTCATTTGGTTAACTTCTCAAAGATAATTTAAAAATGTGTGTTGTAACATTGTATAATTTTTTTTCTTTTAGAAAAAAATAGGGAGAGAAGAAGATAGTGTTAGATAACTGAGAGTAGGGGTTGAATGAGTTAAGTCCAGTTATCCTAAAGTCCCAAATACTCCCTGATGTATAAAAAAATTCTTTCAAACAATTTAATCAACTCGGTAAAACTTCAACTATGCCTTTTTGTTCAATTACCAAATACCAGTAAATTATCTAGACTATATACCGATCAAACCAGTTATAGTAATGTGTAAAGAAAAATAACAATTCATCACATCCATACACATATAACACTTTAATTTTTAAAATGGAAACCCTATTAGGGGAAAAACCACCTGGGACCGGTAACCCAAAATAATTTCACTCTTCTGAAGTGAGCTCGGTTAAATGCTAACCATGTTAAAGGTTACAATAACACACTGTAAGGTGTGACCTGGTTAGAGGATTTATCACTAATAGTTCTCAGTGACCAAACATTCACTATGGGGTCAACATAAAAATAATCAATGTTCATTGAATGTCATAATGAAATATAAAAGACTGTTAAGTCCCATTCGGTTAAGAGATTTATCTCCAGCAATGGTTAGAATACAACAATAATGATCTTATTCAAATACAACTTTGTTTTGTAGATTTTTAGATCTATGCTAAGCTCAAAATACCTTTTTCCAATATACTTAATTCAATCTCTTGTATCCTCCAACTCTATTATGCTCAGTTAATTCCTTTTTCTGATGCTTGATGTTGTCTGTAGAATTGCTTAGTTCTATCTTCAACTTGTTTGACTAGCTCACATGGATGAAATCTCCTCATGTGCATTCCAAAATTAATAATGAATCTCTTGTCTCCTTTTATAGACATAATAAACCATTTTATTTCTAACCATAGATTTTTCCTCTTAATCTTCATCATTGATTTTTCTTCTTTAACCTTCCTTGGAACTTGTGTCTATAAAATGTTTCATTCTCCATCATCTGATCATCCTTGAATTTTGTTATCCATTTGGCCATCATAAAAAACTATTTTCAACTTAGTGTATACTAAGTTCTTCATTTACCGACCACATAAACTTGTTCATTTTTTTATCTTAAATCCATAACATAATTATTTAATACAATAAAATCACTAACATAATATCATAGAATCATCAATAAGTTACCCAATGAATACCATATTGATGAAGGGTGCTCCCCTTAATGCCACAAACACATAACAGAAATAGAGAAACAACAACAATAATATGCAAGAACAGAAAATTGGCTTCTTATTATCTCCACAAATGTGGAATTACAAACTTTCAGAATTACAATATGCAAAGCCACATGGGCATTCCCTTACAATATTCTTTAGGACAAAGCCTCGAATCAATACCCAAAACTATTCTGAACTGCCTAAGAAAATAATACAGCCTTCCTTATATAGGCAATTTTCCACCGCCTGGAAGGTTCTAGAATTTTAGCCAATAAGGCCGACCAAACTTAGAATTATTTTATTTTACATTTTATTACATCATAGTCAGCTCAAGATAACCTTTGAAACCCGAACAAAAATTTTGAAGAAAATTATTTTTTGCCATTTCAGGTGGCCCAACTTCCGAAGACCATAAGTCATCACCAGTTGACCCGATTGGCTATTATAACCCCATTTTGAAAATGCCACGAAGTGCTCTACAGGCTTGACTAGCGCAAGCACTTGTCACCCAAATTTTTGACCTCATCTGGGGCCTCTAAAGCCTTCAAAACTGAGTTCAAAGTTTCTGTATCGTGCTGCCAACACCGAAAATCTTCAATATCTTCCAATATGCACTTGATTTGGCAATGAAACTTTACTGGCAGACTTATATGACCAAAATGAACCTCCAAGAAAGAAATCAGATAATTCTGAGCACATACGAAAATGACCAAAAATAGTAACTTTCCATAAATAGCAGCTCTGCACAAAATAGCCCTTATTGAATATAAAAATAGAATTTTTTTTTTTTTTTGGGTGATGCAAGATTGCTCTTACACCCAGGATGCTCCTGCATTAGACACCCAGGCTAATTTGAGAAGTGACCTTGTCACGACTCAGGTGTGAAGAGGAAAACCAAGATGGTTAACCTCCTCCTTTGTTAGCCATGATGAATCTTCAACAGGTCATCCTTTCCACTTGACCAGATATTCTTCATATGTTCTGTTCCTTGTGCTTCTGCCAACACGACTGTCCAGTATGTCTTCGATCTCCTTAGTGTCTGAACTAGTTGCTGGAATACTCCACTGTGCTGCTGTGATCTCATCTTCAACACCTCCTTCATGATACTCTGTCAAATCTGAAATGTTAAACACTGGTGAAATATTTAGCTCAGTAGGCAATTCTACCTCATATGCATTTTTTGAATCATGTTTCTTCAGTATCCTACATGGTCCAAACTTCTTCATTTTCAGCTTGTTATATGTACCAACTGGAAACCGCTCCTTCCGCAAATGAACCATGACTTCATCACCAACCTAAAATTCCTTATACCTCCTTTTCTCATCTGCCTTAGCCTTATACTGTGCATTCATCTTGGTAATATGCTTCCTCACCTCCCCATGGATGTTCTTCAAGTGTTCTGCAAAATCCTCAGCTTTAGCACTACTTATTTCTCCTTTATCTATCTTCCTCAATTCAGATGCATTTCTTGGACTACTTCCATATAAAATCTGGAATGGTGATTTACCAGTGCTCCTATTGACAGAATTATTGTATGCAAATTCCGCCTGTGGTAAAATCAAATCCCATCTTGTTGGCTTATCTCCAACCAAACATCTTAGCAAATTTTCCAAACTCCTATTCACCACTTCTGTCTGTCCATCAGTCTGTGGATGATGTGATGAACTGAACTTCAAATCTGTCTTCAACTTCTTCCACAATGTCCGCCAGAAATATCCAACAAACTTAGTATCTCGATCTGAAACTATGGTCTTTGGCAAACCATGAAGTCTCACTACTTCTCTGAAAAACAATTCTGCTACATGAACAACATCATTAGTCTTCTTGCAAGGAATGAAATATGTCATCTTTGAAAATCTATCAACCACCACAAAAATTGAATCATGTCCCCGCTGAGTCCTTGGTAAACCAAGAACAAAGTCCATGCTGATATCCTCCCAAGGCTTCTCTGGTACAAGTAATGGCTGATACAACCCTGTATTCTGCTTCACTCCTTTCGCCATTTGACATACTCTACAACTCTGTACAAACTTCTTCACATCTTGCTGCAACTATGGCCAATAATAATTCTCACTAACCAAACCAAGGGTTTTATCATGACCAAAATGTCCAGCCAATCCTCCGCTATGCTTCTCTTTGATGAGATTCTCCCTCATAGAACTTCATGGAATGCACAACTGACTCCCTCTGAATAGCATATCATCCTGGATGATGAAATCCAACCATTTCGTCCTGTCCAGAGTAACAGGTTCTATACAAGCTTTCCAAGCTTCACCAAAATCAGGATCCTCGTGATACAAATTCTTGAGTTCCTTGAACCCAACCACTTCAATCTGCATTTTGGTCAGCAATAGTTGCCTTCTGCTAAGAGCATCTGCAACCCTATTAGACTTTCCACTCCTATGTTTCAAAACAAATGTATAACTCTGCAAAAACTCAACCATTTCAAATGCCTTTGATTCAATTTTCCTTGACTATTCAAATATTGCAAAGCTTGATGATCTGTATACAAAACAAACTCCTTAGGAAGCAGATAATATCTCCACTTCTTTAATGCCTGAACTATAGCATAAAATTCCTGATCATAAATAGAATATTTCCTCTTGGCATCATTTAACTTCTCACTGAAATAAGCAACAGGTTTACCTTCTTGGCTCATAACAACTCCTATTGCAGTACCACTAGCATCACAATCTACTTGAAACACCTTATTAAAATTTGGAAGTGCTAAAATAGGTTGTTCTGTAACTTTTTGTTTCAACAATTGAAAACTCTTTTCTGCCCCATTAGTCCACTTAAACTCTTTTCTATCCCCTCTCATTGTTTCAGTCAAGGGTCCACAAATACTGCTAAATTTTTTGATAAACTTTCTGTAAAATCTAGCTAGACCATGAAAAGATCTTACCTCAGTAGCACTCCTTGGAGTAGGCCATTCAAGGATAGCTTGTACCTTCTTTGGGTCCATTTTTAGACCTTTTACTGAAACTACAAATCCCAAATACACTAACTCTTTCTTCACAAAACTGCACTTCTTCAAATTAATCAACAATTTCTCATCTCTCAACTTCTCAAATACCATATGACTATGCATCATATGCTCCTCCAATGTCTTACTAAAAATCAAAATATCATCTAGGTAAACAACGACAAACTTACCCAGAAATTCTTTCAAAACCTCATTCATGAGCCACATGAAAGTGCTCGGTGCATTGGTTAGCCCAAAAGGCATGACTAACCACTCATACAGTCCTTCCTTTGTCTTGAAGGCAGTCTTCCATTCATCTCCTTCTCTGTTTCAAATCTGATGATATCCACTTTTTAGATCTATCTTTGAAAAATACACAGCTCCACTCAAACAGTCCATAATATCATCCATTCGTGGCAATGGAAACCTGTACTTGATTGTGATCTTGTTTATTGCCCTAGAATCTGTACACATCCTTCACTCTCCATTCTTCTTTGGTGCTAATACCACTGGTACAGCACAGGGACTCAGACTCTCTTGAATCAACCCCTTCTATAACAGTTCATGTACTTGTCTGTTCAACTCCTCACTTTCTGCAGGGGTCATTCTGTGTGCTGCCTTATTCAACAAACTCACTCCTGGGATCAAGTCCATCTGATGACTGATCTTCCTGACTGGTGGTAATCCATCAGGCACGTTATCGGATACAATATCCTGAAACTCATTCAACAAATTTGCAACTTCTACAGGAACATCTTCTACTTCCTCTTTACCAGCTTTTGGAATTAAAGCAAAACATACATGCTCATGCCTCATACCATCTAGGAAATTTCTTCCATCAACAAAAGTTATCCTTGCATTACCACATACCTTTTCTTCAGTCTCCTTCAATGATTTTAGCTTATGTCGCACTCCATACTTTGTCAGGGAATAGGTATTCGCACGACCATCATGTACAACACATCTGTCAAACTACCATGGTCTACCCAACAACATATGACATGCATCCATAGATATGATATCACACAATACCTCATCTTGGTATCCGCCAATCTTGAACTTCACCAAGCATTGTTCATTGACCATGACCCTGTGGTCATCCTGTACCCAAGCAATCCGATATGGATGTGGGTGTTTCTATCTCTTGAGCTTCAACTTTGTCACCATCTCTTTTGACACTAAATTGTCAGTGCTTCCACTATCAATGATCACATCACAACATTTACCTTCACACTTGCACCTGGTGTGAAACAGGCTCCTCCTTTGCTCAGGTTCATTCTCACCACTCAACAGGACTCTTCTGTTAATCAACATTTCTCCTCTTTCAGCATCTTCAGAATTTGATGATTTGGCATCTTCATCTACATGTGCAACTCTGGCTTGGCCTTCATTTCTTCTGTCTATTCTACCTTGGCGTTGAGGACATTCAAATGCCCTATGACCTTCTTCTCCACAGTGAAAACATGTTCCATGGAAGCCTCCTCTTCCAGATCCTTGTCCTCTTCCTCTTCCTCTCTGATCTCTATTATTCTGATCCTGGAAGCGATTGGAATTATTTCCACGCTAATTCTGACTGCTACTGGCCTCATCCTTTTTTTTTGAATCTTCATTTCGGCCACCATATGACCATCCACCAGATCGTCCACTGCAACCTCTTCCATTTTGTCTGCTCTCAAACTTCTTGTTTAGTTTTTCCTCTACTTTTAGGGAAAACTGGTATGCCTCCTCAATACTGTTCATTCGAACCAGATTCAACTCCTCCTGAATGCTTGGCCTTAACCCATTAAGGTATCGGGAAACTTTCTCCTTATCAGCTTCTACATGGCCTGTTCTGATGAGGAGTCGATAGAACTCCTCTGTATACTCCTGAACAGATCTTCCTGCTTGCTTCAAACTTAGCATTTTCTTTCATAGATCAAGCTCATAATCAACAGGAATGAACTGTCGCTTCAATTTATCCACCATCCGATCCCATCTTGTGATTTTATCTTTCCCTCTTCTATTTTGCTCCAATTGAATTTCTTGCCACCAGATCTTCGCATGACCTTTCAGTCTGGCCTGCGCAAATTTGACCCTAACAGGATCCTCAACATCTTCATACTCAAAATATTTCTCGCATTCATTGATCCAGTCGATCAATTCCTCTGAGTTAAGATTTCTAGAAAATGTAGGAACCTCAATCTTAGGTCTTTTTCCAATCTTGGAAATCGCCCGAAAAAGCCTTTCTTCCTCCTGGTTCACAATTGCAGCTTTTCCTTCTTGATATTCTTCTTCGGCTTCATCCTCGCTTTCATCTCTGACATTAAGATTCATTCCTCTACGAATCTCTTCTTGTAATGCTCGCACTTGTCTCTGTATCTCTCTAACCTCAGGTGTTACAACACCAGCTCTTCCGCCACGTTCCCTTCGTGGAGGCATTTTCACGATGCGCGCTGAAACCCTAGCCACGGTCCTGGTGCAAACTACCTCACAGTCGGCGATCTGTTTACACACTCAAGAACTCCTGCTCTGATACCACCTGATGAAGGGTGCTCCCCTTAATGCCACAAACACAAAACAGAAATAGAGAAACAACAACAATAATATGCAAGAACAGAAAATTGGCTTCTTATTATCTCCACAAATGTGGAATTACAAACTTTCAGAATTACAATATGCAAAGCCACATGGGCATTCCCTTACAATATTCTTTAGGACAAAGCCTTGAATCAATACCCAGAACTATTCTGAACTGCCTAAGACAATAATACAGCCTTCCTTATATAGGCAATTTTCCACCGCCTGGAAGGTTCCAGAATTTTAGCCAATAAGGCCTACCAAACTTAGAATTATTTTATTTTACATTTTATTACATCATAGTCGGCTCAAGATAACCTTTGAAACCCGAACATAAATTTTGAAGAAAATTATTTTTCGCCATTTTAGGTGGCCCAACTTTCGAAGACCATAAGTCATCACTAGTTGACCCGATCGGCTATTATAACCCCATTTCGGAAATGCCACGAAGCGCTCTACAGGCTTGACTGGCGCAAGCGCCTGTCACCCAAATTTTTGACCTCATCCGGGGCCTCTAAAGCCTTCAAAAATGAGTTCAAAGTTTCTATACCCTGCTGCCAATACCGAAAATCTTCAATATCTTCCAATATACACTTGATCTGGCAATGAAACTTTACTGGCAGACTTATATGACCAAAATGAACCTCCAAGAAAGAAATCAGATCATTCTGAGCACATACGAAAATGACCAAAAATAGTAACTTTCCATAAATAGCAGCTCTGCACAAAATAGCCCTTATTGAATATAAAAATAGAAATTTTTTTTTTTTTTTGGGTGATGCAAGATTTCTCTTACACCCAGGATGCTCCTACATCACATATCCATATCTTTTTCATACATCTCATCTTCATGTAAATATATAATTCTTTCATCATTATTTCCTTCTTTCGATGTTTGTAACTATGATGATAAGTACATTCAAAACTAGTTGACATCAATGACAATATAATAACTAATTTAATGTGTCACATATATCTTAGTATCTCAGTTATCATTAATCACTATCTTTTGAAGTATCCAATCAGTTGTCAAACTCTTCCTTAAGATATTCAATCAGTTGTAGTCTATCAATCTATCCCTTTGGAATTGATGGCAACACAATATGAAATATGCCATAGAATACCAAACACCTATCTAAAAATCTGTGTGTAAATGATGTAACTCAGTAAGATCTCCCTAGCTTATGCATTTAATATGTTTAATCACTACACATCATCAATACTCTCCCTTTTGGTAAATCTCTCTTTCATTCTCTCCCTTTAGATCTTTATGAATATTTCATGTACATTTCTCTCCCTTTGACAAAAATGCCAAAAAAAAAATAATAAGCTCTTCAATAGACAAATCAATATCTTTTCTATTTGGTTTAGATACTAGTAGCTTGCATGTACTGATATGCAATTTTAGTTTGTCTTCCATATTTCACAACCTTAGTAATCCCAAAGTGTGAACATTATGCATCAACATCATTGGATATTCTGATAAAGTATATGTTGATGCAACCTCCTATCACCTTAGTGACTGTTAGACAAGGGGTGGACCCCTAGTCTACTTCTCAAGTATTCAAATGTGTTCTTCAGTAAGGGTTTAGTGAATATATCAGCAAGTTGTTCTTTTGATTTCACATACTCCAATATGACTTTCTTTTCTTGAACTTATTCCCTCAAGTATTGATACTTAATATAAATATGCTTTGTCTTTGCATGCATCACTAGATTCTTAAAAATATTAATTGTACTTGTGTTATCACAATAGATTATCACCGGATTAGTGATATCCTCATTCATACCTTCCTATAGTTGTTTTATCCATGCAATATTTGAACAATTAGTAACAAAAATAATATATTCTACTTTTGCAGTGGACTGAGAAATAAATCCTTGTTTCTTACTTGTCCAAGTAACTAATATTTCTCCCAAAAAGAATGCTCCACTAGTAGTGCTATTTTTATCATCAATATTTCCAGCCCAATCCGCCCCAGTGTAAACTTTCAGTTCAAATTTTCCTTCTCTCTTAAACCATAAACCATATTTTTTCAGTATTCTTCTGTTGGAAAAATAGTCAGTGCTCCCCTCGAGATTTGTGACATGGTTTAACCACCTCCTGTGTCTTTTATAGTTCTAGTGGTTGTATCGGGCATTAACAGGTCGATCTTTTGGTGCAATGAAAACTACTACTTGTAACAAGTGGTATCAGAGCTTGGTCACAGGTTCAAATCCCCTCAGGTAACACTAAGGGGGAGATTGTTGGAAAAATAGTTAGCACTCCCCTCGGGATTTGTGACATGGTTTAACCACCTCCTGTGTCTTCTATAAGTCTAGTGGTTGTATCAGGTATTAACAGGTCGATCTTTTTGTCCAATGACAACTACTACTTGTAACATCTTCTAGTATCTCAAAATTCTTTTCACAATAGTCATATGTGATTCTTTAGGTTAGCAGAGAATCTTACTACAATTCCAACCCCATGTGTAATATCTAGTCTACTATGCACAACATATATCAATTTTCCAATCATAGATCTATACAAGGTTTGATTTACCTCAGTGGACTTGTCATCTTTTGTCAGTTTGCATCTGGTGACCATAGGTGTACCGACTGGTTTTGAGTCTTCCATTCCAAATGTCTTCAATATTTCTTTGATATATTTGGATTGTGTGATGTATATGAATTCAGTCTATTGTAATATTAGAAATCCAAGAAAAAATTTGATCTCACCAAATATTGACATTTCAAATTCTTTCCTCATTTCATCAGCAAATGATTTGCATAAATTATCATGTCCTCCAAATATAATATCATCAACAAATATTTCAGCAATAAGAATTTTATCACCAGTTTCACTTTTCAAATACAAATTGTTGTCATTTGTTCTAACAAATATAATACTTATGGTAGGAATGCAGTCTTTCATACCATGCTCTCAGTGCTTTTTTATGTCGATATAGTGCTTTGTGCAACTTGCATACCATATTTCTCTAATTATGATCAACAAAACCTTTAGGATGTTCAATATAGACCTCTTCCTCAAGAATCCCACTCACAAATACAGATTTATCATCCATCAGATAAATTTTAAATCCATTGTAAGCAGCATATGCAAGCAATATTATTACTCCTTCAAGTATAGAAACAGGTGCAAAAGTTTCTCCATAGTCAATTCCCTCTTCTTGTGCATAACCTTTGCATACTAGTCTTTCTTTGTTTCTAGTGACATCTCCATTCTCATTCAATTTGTTTCTGAATATCCATTTGGTTCCAATTATATTCTTGTCTTTCAGTCTCGGTACCAATCTCCATGTTTTGTTTTTTTTGTATTTTCTCAATTTCTTCATTCATTTCATTGATCCATTCATCATTTTCCAATGCATCTCTAATAGTTTTAGGTTCAAATTCAAAAAATAAGCATGTGTTGTTTCTCAACTTACTTCATGTCATCATTCCAAATATTTTATCTCCATTATATGATCTTGTGTATGGTGTCTCCTCACATATCTCACAAGTACAGGTTCAGATCTTTGTTTTGTTGAACCTACAACTGATTTACAACTAATTGGAGAGATTGTTGAAATAGTGATTGAAGATCACATGAAAAGTAGTTGTATAGATATACAATATGTTAAATCAGTATTATGTTGTCATTGATGTCAACTAGTTTCTTATTAGTTTGACAGTACTTATCTTGTAAGTTATCATTACCGAGACATCTAAAGAATGGTGAAAGAAGGTCACAATAGATAAGGATAAGGAATACATTGGATAACTTATTGATGAGTCTTTGATTCATTATATTGACTTTAGTATGTTGTATTCATCTATTATGGAGAAAGGAACTAAAAGACACAAAGCAGTGTTGGTTGGTAAAAGAGAACAGTTTAATGTTTACTGAGATCCTCAGTGTAAACACCAACGATAGTATACACCAATGCAATGTGTTGTATACCAAGCACAAGTTTAACTGATGAAGGTTTACCGACACATTTCTTTGTTAACCGAGGAGAATAGAAAAGCATTTAATGATATTGTCAACTAGACAATTTGACAACAAAACTGATGAGCTGGATTCACATGATTTCAAGGTGAAAAGTCAAAGTTTGTTACAAGGATCTACGGCTAACAAAATTCAAGGAAGATCTAATGAAGGAGATTGAAACATGTTAATGACACATTAGTCAAGGAAGTTTAAAGTGGCAAAATCAATGGATATGATTAAGCGGCAAAATTTGATGGATGAAAATAAAATGGCTTACATGTTTATTTAAAGAGAAAAAAATTAGAGAAAAAAAAAGGAGGAGATACTGTAGAAGCTGAGTGTGAACTAGCATTCATGCATTTCTGATCAAACAGGTTACTGAACCGAGTTGCAGAAACTGAGCTACACAATGAACAAACCAAGATACACAAAGCACATAACTGATTGTTTGTAAGTGATATTGATATTAGATCTAAAGTGATATATTGGTCAGAAAACATTGTTGAGCATAACACTGATCTGCAACTGCAATTTGTTGTATTAAGGTAGATCAACCTACTGTTACTTTCTAATAATTGTAGACAGTGAAAATCTCTTAACCGAGTGGACTTTTAAGTCTTATTTGTGTTTCATTCTGACAAGTGAAACATTGTTATCTTGTAAATCAGCATAGTGAGTGACATAAGATTGAAAGATAACTTCTAGTGCAAAATCCTCTAACCAAGTCACACCTAACAGTGTGTATTGTAACCTTTAACAGGGTTGGGTCCTCATAGGCCTCACTTCAGAAGAGTGAAATTTTTGGGTTGCCGGTTCCCAGGTGGTTTTTCCCTTAATAGGGTTTCCATGTTAAATAATTGTGTTATGTGTTTATTGTGATGATTTTTTATTATCATACTTTACATTTTAGCTATTTGATTGGATCGGTAACTACTAAAGAGCTTTAACTGAAGATCAGTAAAAGCACTGACAGTGAATCATATATATGTGTACCGAATGATAGAAATTAGAGAAATAGTATTTTGGATTACTCATTATTGTTTTGGGACTTGGATAGCTGAGTCACCCCCCCTCTCAATTATTCTAACATGTTCATCAATGTGTTCTCCACTTAGTGCATGATCATTAACCTAATCGGTAACCGTTTGCTAATTCTCGGTCTGTAAAGACTATTTATCGGTAGCATTACCCTATTTCTTGGTAACATCAAACTATTGCTTGGGTAGAGTCTCAGGTTCCCTAATATAAAAAAAGCTACCATATTCTTCAGGATCCTTTTTTCTTTCTTCATCATTCTTATCAACAAACTCATCAAATCTCACATTTACACTTTCAATCATCTTGTTAGTAGCCTTGTTCAAATATTTATAAGCTTTTCTCTTAGTAGAATATCCTAGAAATATTCTTTCATCACCTTTTGAATCAAATTTCTCATTTCTATCATCTTTCAGAATGTAATAGCTACTTCCAAATATTCTAACAAGAAATTTAGAGGTCACCGAGTACTTCAGTAGTTACTGAGTAGTTTATGCTGATTTGTATAGAAGAATCAGTGCCGAGCACCAGTATATGGAGAATAGTTTTGACCAAGAATCAAAGACTTCATATGTTGAGCAAAATAGTTTTGACATATGTGTTTGTAATGGAACAAACACCAAGGTAAACCATTTTGGCCGACCTCTATGTGAGATTTAATGATTATTAAGGGAATCAAGGAGTTGATTAAACTTTATATTTCTTGTCATTAATCCCTATGCAAGCCATGTAACCTATCAGAAAAAAGGGAATTCTTAAGTGGCATAAGTGATGAATCTAGATTGTTGATTTTAATCTAGAAGCTTGATAAAGATATTTATATAAGGTGATATCAAAACCCTAAAATGTAGTAACAAATGAGATCTCATGTATGTGAAGCTGAGCAATGTTTTAATTGTTAGATGTAGAGATCAGGCAGAGTGACCGAACAGAGCAGTGAAGGACATAATAGAGCTACATTTGATTTTGGAGATCAAACAAGTATTGGAAAGAGATGATCTATAATCAACATTTATAGTGAAAAATGAAGGATTAGGTACTAATACATTTTAGCAGGTGAATCAGGGTAAATCTCTTAACAAAGTGGTCCTAACAGGCCTTTATAAATCTCTTAGCCAAGTACTTACTTAGCTGTACATTTTTAATCCTTTAATCAAGGTATATTGTATAAGTCTATAAGATCTTAACAAGGAAGACCCCTCATAGGGTAGATCATATGAAGTAATCAAAACATTTTAGCCCTAATGGGCACACTTTAATACTTTAGTAGTGAAGATTTTTGGGTGTCATCCCCACCCCAGTTTTACCTTTCAAGGGTTTATGTGTTACCAAGTTTTGTGTTACATGTTTCATTTGATGGATGAGATTAGAAAGTTAGATACATTTCAATATTGAAATTTATGTTTATGACATGCATGTGGAATTAGTTTCAAAGTATAAAAGTATTTTGGATAACTGATTCACCCCCTCTCTCAGTATCTCACTTTCCCATATTAGATTTCCAACAATTGGTATCAAAGATTTTTTCTCTTAGAAGAAGTATAACCACTTGAGAGTTAAGGTCTTGGAGATGGAGGTTTATAAGTTGGGAAAGATCATAGAGAATCAGAAGATTGATATCTATCTTGCATTGCACCATCTTGAAGTAGCCAGAGGAGAACTCAAGAAATCTTTGAGAAGAAGGAAAGAGTTGGAAATCCAATCGAATGACACACAATATCAAGAAGAGGATACTAAAGGTCTATTTGATAATGGAAGATGCACTAATATTGATTCAGCTATAGAAGATCTATTGGAAAGAAACAACATACTGAATAAAGATGTTAGAAGTCTAAAGAGAGAACATGAAATTCAATCAGTAAGACTATGTGAAGTGATTGAACAGAAAAAGAAAGCTAAAGAAGATAAGACAATGGAAGAAGAAGACACAAGAAAAATGGCTATAAGACTTGGTGAAAGGATATGTGATATGTAGAAGCTAATAGAAAATCAATTGGACATGGTAAACCAAATGTTACTTGCAAATCAAGAGTTGAATAGGAATAAAAAATTTGAGATCAGAAAGCAATCGACTAAAGAATGAATTGAGATCTGAAAAGGAACTTAACGAGAGGATGAACAAGCTAAAATAAGCTATGAAATATTTTGAGGAGCTGTTGAGGTCACCAAGAAGATCTAGTGAAACTTCTGGACTAGGACATGATGAGCACCTATCATCCACTGAAGAAGGAGAATAGAGGGATGAAAATTCAAAGAAAAACAAATCTACATGCCATCATTGTGGAAAGTTAGGACATGCACAAAATATTTGCAGAAGAAAGAATGGTATGTCCAATCCTAAACCTAAATTCAATGAAAATTGTTTTAACTGTAAGAAGCATGGACACCAGGCACATGAATGTAGGTAAAAGGTTAGTAATGCACCTACTACACCTAGATTTCAAGGACATTGTAACAATTGTTAGAAATATGGTCATAGAGTACAATAATGTAGATCCAATGCAAAACCAAAGTAGACATCCAATAAGCAGAGTAATGCACCTAGGAAAGGTAACACATTCATTTGGAATTACAATATATGGTAAAGTTGGACCATTATTGTGAAGAATATGGTCATATTGGAAAAAAATGTGTAAAGACACATTTTAGAGGTAAATCCAAAGGTTGGATGAGTGGACGTTTGGTCTGTTACAAATGCCATAAGACTAGTCACATAAAAAGAGACTACAGAGCACAAGCACCGAGTGATGAACAATTAAAAAATGAAGACATTGTTGAATAGATAAGGAACCACATGAATAAGACATGGGGAAAGAAAGAGGAAATGAGAAGTAGTGGAACCAGTGAACTTGAGGTCACCCAATCCAATGGATCAAGTGACCACACTATTTCTATCTAAGCAATGAGGTATGTAAGGAACTAAATTTCTAGACGTTATATTTTACACCAGTTCTAGACATTTGATATGTTAAATTCCATATCTACATAAGTTAAGATGCATTAGGAAAGATTTGAGAAAAGATTCAAATTGAATAATTGATGCCAAGGATCAGTATTTATTTCTATAGTGACCAAGTCACTCAGTATGTCTCAAGCTCATGTAATAGCCGAGATGTTATATCTACCAAGGAAGAAATAAAAAGCCAAATTCTTACCGAGGAAACCTCAGATACCTTTCTATTGAGTACCAATCTCATTCTCATTTAGGTACATGATTATATAAGGATAGAGGGTACATCAACTATTGATTCTAAACCTACAAGATCCCACACAGTCGTAGTTGAACAAAAAGTCACATAGAGTTCAAGTGCCGAGGAACAGAACAAGATGAAAATAACATATAATGCACCTACCGAGGAGGATAATAAAGGAAAAGGATAGGAGAGCTTAAAATAACAAGCATTTAAGTCTACAATAGTAAATGTAGGACCTTATGTTGAGGAAGAAAAGAAGACTGAGGATAAAATAACTAAGGATCATCTAGAGCCTAAGGAGAAAGAGGCTATCCAAGCCTTAGTATAGATGTCAAGTGATAGTACACCAATGAAGAAAGTACATAAGAAAAAGGAAAAATCTCTTGGCACATAGGTCACACTAGATGAAGTTATAGTGATTCCAAAGTGGGACACTGATAACTTGACCTACGAACAAATGCAAATATTACAAGATCTCTTTAAGAAGAAGAGAAAGAAAGAGGAACTAAGAAGATAACATCAACAAAATAAAGTACTTCATGAAATAAAAGGTATATTTATAGAAGCCTTTGAATTGGATGATGTGAACGAGACTTCACCTATTCTAGAAAAATTGGTTCATATTGTTAAAAAGGTGAATAGTGATGAAAGTGAAGCTAACTAAAAGCTCATGCAGTGGTCAGAAAGATCTTTGAGATAAAGGTAATTGAAAGGGTCTCAACTGAGATAGCAGTCAAATAGGTAGAACCTTTTGATCTAGTGATTAACTTAGAAGAGGTTGTAAAAAATGTTTATTCTTCGTACAAGAAACTATGAAATGTAGAAACATTCACTAAGGATAATCAAGAATTGATTGACAAGTTGCAATTAGACTTGAAGTCTACTGAGCATGGATACAAGTTCTAGCTCCATTCATTTCACAATCCTACTTCATACACAAGGAAGATTAGCTGAGATGATGGCTAATGATGGAAGAATAAGAGCCAAATTAATCTCAATACAAAATATGTTAACACCTCATATGAAGGTTATCTAGAGTGAATTAGCATCAAAAAAGGAGTTAATACAGAGAGATTCTCATGTCTCTATTGCTAAGAGTTTGGTTGATCTAGCTTCTCAACTATAGAGATCAAGATACAAGTTTTGGAGTCTGTGAGATCTAGATGGGATAACACCTTAGAAATGATTATGAATCTCCAAAGACTATTTTTGGAAAATTATTTTCTTATCCCTACACCCTAGAAGCTTCAAGTGATAAAAAAATGGGGGAAATAGTAGATATGTCATGGTAAAAGGGGGAAAAGAGTCATGTATATATAGTATAATCTTTTTGAAGACCGAGTCAAAGTCTTAGGGGGAGTACTCAAAGTACTGAGTACTATTTTGGTTATACAATGTCAAAGTCATGACAAAGTGTTTTTTCCACTAAAGTCAAAGGGGGAGATTGTTGATCCCTATGTTATGTTGTCTATTAGTGTGTAACACTTAGTCATTTGCAAGGAAATGTTGGTCATTCATCACTACAATTGAGCCATCTTATTAAGGCCAAGTCATGTATAGAATTGTATAGTTACCGAGTAGTAGTTACTGCTGAGCAAGTCAAAGGTCGCCAAGTACTTCAGTAGTTACTGATCAGTTTATGCCGAGTTGTATAGAAGAGTTAGTGTTGAGCACCAGTATATGGAGAATAGTTTTGACCGAGAATCAGAGACTTCATATGCTGAGCAAGCCAATTTTGACATATGTGTTAGTAATGGCACAAACACCAAGGTAAACCATTTTGGCCAACTTCTATGTGAGGTTTAATGATTTTTGAGGGAATCAAGGAGTTGATTTCACTTTATGTTTCTTATTATTAATCCCTATGCAAGCCATGTAACCTAATAGAAAAAAGGGAATGCTTAAGTGACATAAGTGATTAATCTAGATCATTGATTGTAATATAGAAGCTTGATCAAGATGTTTATATAAGGTGATATCAAAACCATAAAATGTAGTAACAAAGGAGATCTCATGTATGCGGAGTAGAGAAGTGTTTTGATTGTTAGATGTAGAGATTAGGTAGAGTGACCAAGCAGTGCAGTGAACAATAGAATAGAGCTACGTTTGACTTTGGAGATCAAAAAAGTATTGGAAAGAGATGATCTGTAATCAACATTTATAGTGAAAACCAAAGGATTAGGTACTGATACATTTTAGCAGGTGAATCCAGGTAAATATCTCAATAGAGTGGTCCTAATAGGCCTTTATAAATCTCTTAGTCAAGTGCTTACTTAGCTGTAAGTTTTAAATCCTTTAATTAAGGTAGATTGTATAAGTCCATGAGATATTAATAGGGAAGGCCCCTCATAGAGTAGATCATCTAAAGTAATTAAAATATTGTAGCCCTAATAGATACACTTTAATACTGTAGTAGTGAAGATTTATGGGTGTCATCCCCACCCCATTTTTACCTTTCAAGGGTTTCTGGGTTACCAAGTTTTGTGTTATGTGTTTCATTTGATGGATGAGATTAGAATGTTAGATAAATTTTAGTATTGAAATTTATGTTTATGGAATGCATGTGGAATTAGTTTCAAAGTATAGAAGTATTGTGGATAAATGATTCACCCCCCCTCTCAGTATCTCACTTTCCCATATTAGATTTCCAATAGTTTTCACTTGTTCTAACTGATCCAATACTTATTAGATAGGAATGTAGTCTTTCATACCATGTTCCCAGTGCTTATTTCAGTCCATATAGTACTTTGTGAAACTTACATACCATATTTCTCTAATTAGGATCAACAAAACCTCTTGGCTATTCAATATAGACCTCATATCCCATTTTAGAAATGCAGATTTAACATCCATCTGATAAAATTTAAATCCTTTGTAAGAAGCATATGAAAGCAATATTCCTACTCCTTCAAGTCTAGCAACGGGTGCAAAAGTTTCTCCATAGTCAGTTCCCTCTTCTTGTGCATAACCTTTGCATACTACTCTTTCTTTGTTTCTAGTGACATATCCATTCTCATTCAATTTGTTTCTAAATATCCATTTGGTTCCTATCACATTCTTGTCTTTCGGTCTCGGTACCAATGTCCATGTTTTTTTTTTTTGTATTTTCTCAAATTCTTCATTCTTTTCATTGATCCATTCATCATTTTCTAATGTATCTCTAATAGTTTTAGGCTCAAATTCACAAAATAATCATGTGTTGTTTCTCAACTTACTTTGTGTCATCATTCCAACTCTTTTATCTCCAATTACATGATCTTGTGGATGGTGTCTCCTCACATATCTCATGTACAGGTTCAGATCTATGTTCATCAATGTGTCCTCTACTTAGTGCATGATCATTAACCTCATCAGTAACTATTTGCTAATTCTCGGTCTGTAAAGACTATTTCTCAGTAGCATTACCCTATTGCTTGGTAATGCCAGATTATTTCTTGGGTAGAGTCTCAGGTTCCCCAATATAAAAAATCTACCATATTCTTCAGGTTCCTTTTTTCTTTCTTCATAATTATTATCTACAAACTCATCAACTCTCACATTTACACTTTCGATCATCTTGTTAGTAGCCTTGTTCAAATATTTATAAGCTTTTCTCTTAGTAGAATATCCTAGAAATATTCCTTCATCACCTTTTGAATCAAATTTCCCATTTCTATCATCTTTCAGAATGTAACATCTACTTCCAAATATTCTAAAATAACTCACATTAGGTGTGTAACCATACCATAACTCATAAGGTGTCTTGTTTGACTCTTTCTTCAGTTGAACTCAGTTTAGTGTGTTTACAATAGTACCAATAGCTTCTCTCCAGTACATTTGTGCAACATGTTTTTCAATCATCAGTGTTCTAGCACAATCAACAATTTATCTATTTCTCCTTTCAGCAATTCCATTCCATTAAGGTGTTCTCGGTGCAGATACCTATCTCTTAATTCCATGCTCATTATAAAAATTAGTGAAGTCATCATAAATAAATTCACCACCTCTATCTGACCTTAAGCATTTTAGTTCTTTACCACTTTCTTTTTCCACTTTTTCTTTATACCATTTAAACATTTTGAAGGCTTCAATTTTTTTTTCAAGAACATGACAATCATCATTCTAGACAAGTCATCAACAAAAAAGATAAAATATTTATCTCCATAATAACTATGATTTCTCATAGGATGACACAAATCAGTGTGAACTAACTCCAAAATAGCATTAGATGTGTAGTGTTTTCTTTTAAAACCAAATTTTGACATTTTGCTCATTTGACATTGTTTGCACATTACATGGTTAGGTTTAGATAAGCATGATAAACCTCTAACTCTTCTTTTCTTACTGATCTTAACCACATTGTCAAAGTTCACATGAAATAACCTCTTGTGTCATAAGCATACATGTTCATTTTTAGCTAAGAAACAAGAAGTTTCAGCATTGTCAAGATAGAATAAGTTACCTTTTGATTGTTCACCAGTACCAACCAACTTTCCAGTCTCATGATAGATCTTCACCTTTATATTCTCAAAGGCAACTAGGTGACTTGTATCATTTAGGCATGGTACACTCAATAGATTATGATTAGGTCCCTTTACCCAATATGCATTCTCACATATGATCTTATTATTCAATAATATGTATCCTTTTCCTTTCACTAGACAAGGTGTATCATTTCCCATTTTCACAGATCCACCATTATAATGTTCAAGGTATTCAAATTTCTCTTCACCACTATTCATATAATGTGTACAACCATTATCTATACTACAAGTATCATTCTTGCTAACTTTAGAAATAAGTGTTTTTTCAACATACCTTTCTTCTTGTTCAGAATATTCTTTCAAAGCCACAAAAACCACTTCTATGTCTTCATCAGTCTCAGTGTCGGTGATATCATCTTCATCTTCAACTAGGTAACATGCCTTCTTTCCTTTATCTCTGTAGTCTCGGTTATCTCTATTGCCAAACTTTTGGTTGCCTCTGTGATCTCGGTGATCTCTTCTATCATTCTTCCTCTCATTAGATCTTTCATTTTTTTTCTCATCTTCTTTCCTATCAGGACATCTTGCAGCAATATGACCAATCTCTTTATATTTAAAACATACCAAGGGTGGTTTACCTATATATCTTCCTTTACCTTTTTTTATTCTTCTAGCCATTAATGCTTCAAGTTCATCAAGTTCATCCTCTTCACTTTCACTATCACTTTCATTTCTTATCTTATGATTTTTGCTTGACTTTCCAATTTTTAGAGATGACATACATGTAGATTCAATCGTAGGTACAATACTATTGCCATAGTTGGTAAGCTCAAATGTAGTTAATCAACCGATTAGACTATCAAGTGAAATATTATTACCAGGAGCTGCTCTCACTTCATGAATTGAAAAAACTCTAATAGCATAGGAAGGTAATAAGGTTCTAAGAATTTTTCTTACCAAAATGTCTTCATCAATGGTTCCACTAGCTCCTCGAATAGCATTCACAAACTCCTTGACTGGGTTGCTGTACTGAGTGATGTTTTCACCTTCTTTCATTTTCATGTCATCAAATTTTCCTCTTAGACTTTCAGCTTTAGCCCTTAGCACATTCACATCTCCTCCATGAACTAGTGCAAGATTTTCCCACATCTATTTTATAGTTGTACATGTCTTAATGTCTTCAAAATTAGCATCTAATAAGGAATAAGCAATCTCAATCATCATAGCATTGTGTTCATGTCTTTCTTTCATCTGATCGATAGTCAAAGGACTGGTGGGTAAGATAAACTCATTTTTCAAATAGAAAAATGTATAATCTCCAATCCCTGATAGTCGATATAGCTTCATCCTACTTTTCCATGTTGAGAATTTTTATTTTTTCAACTTTGGCACCTCTCTCTTATACATCTTGCGATCTTTTACTTAAGTCCTGCAAACTTTTCTTTCAAGCACTCTAGCTTTGATACCAATTGTTAGATAACTGATAGTTGGGGGGGGGGGGTGAATCACTTAAGTCCAGTTATCCTACAATCCCAAATACTCCCTGATGTATAAAACAATTCTTTCAAATAATTTAATCAACTCAGTAAAACTTCAACTGTGCCTTTTTGTTCAATTACCAAATACTAATAAATTATCTAGATTATATACCAATCAACTAGTTATAGTAATGTGTAAATAAAAATAAAAATAAAAATTCATCAAATCCATACACATATAACACTTTGATTTTTAATGTGGAAACCATGTTAGGTGAAAAACCACCTAGGACCAGTAACCCAAAATAATTTTACTATTCTAAAGTGAGCTCAGTTAAAAGCCAACCATGTTAAAGGTTACAATAACACACTATAAGGTGTGACCTGGTTAGAGGATTTATCACTAACAATTCTATATGACCAAATATTCACTATGGGGTCAACATGAAAATAATCAACATTGATTGATTGCCATAATGAAATATAAAAGACTGTTAAGTCCCACTCAGTTAAGAGGTTTATCTGTGGCAATGGTTAGAATGCAACAATAATGATCTAATTCAAATACAACTTTGTTTTGCAGATTTTTAGATCTATGCTAAGCTCAAAATAGCTCTGGCCAATATACTCAATTCAATCTCTTGTATCCTCCAACTCTATTCTGCTCGATTAATTTCTTATTTTGATGCTCGATGTTGTCTACAAAATTGCTCAATTATGTCTTCAACTTGTTTGACCAGCTCACATGAATGCAATATCCTCATGCACATTCCAGAATTAATAATGAATATCTTGTCTCCTTTTATATACATAATAAACCATTTTATTTCCAGCAATAGATTTTTCCACTTTAACCTTCCTCAAAACTTGTGTTTGTAACACGTTTCAGTCTCCATCATCTGATCATCCTTGAATTTTGTCATTTGTTTGATCATCATAACAAACTTTATCTTTAACGTCAAAATCATCCATAATTGTCCAGCTCATCATCTTTAGCCAGGAGTCATATGTTTCATTTATTTCTTTCACTCGGTCAATACCGTGATGTGTCGGTGGCTTATAACTTAGTTAACATTGTACTCGGTATACACTACACTTTCTTGGTGTACACTATTTTCAACTCGGTGTATACTAAGTTCTTTATTTACCGACCACATAAAGTTGTTCATTTTTTATCTTCAATCCATAATATAATTATTTAATACAATCAAATCACTAACATAATGTCATAAACTCATCAATAAGTTACCCAATGAATACCATATCCATATCTTTTTCATACATCTCATCTTCATGTAAATATCTCATTCCTTCATCATTATTTCCTTCTTTAGATGTTTGTAACTATCATGATAAGTACAGTCAAAACTAGTTGACATCAATGACAATATAATAACTAATTTAATGTGTCACATATACCTTAGTAGCTTGGTGATCATCAATGACTATCTTTTGAAGTATCCAATAAGTTGTTAAACTCTTGCTTAAGATATCCAATCAGTTGTAGTCTATTAGGTAGGATTGTATGTGCAGAGAATTAAAATATATAGAGTGGAGTGAACACTAGTACATTTGACCCAGTTTTTCTACCAAAATTTTTGAGCATGAAATAAAAAGGTTTTGGTTGGTCGGATTATAGAAGGAAAACTTTCATTTTTTTTTAATCCATGCCCGTGTTAGTGGAAAGTTCAACTAGTACGGTGTACATCAAAATTTCTATGAGAACAGGCATAACTTTAAAAAAAATATTTCATTTCTCATTTCATTATTACCACAGTGAATTTTTTGAAGAGTTGTAGCACGTGAAACCTCATCAGCCAGGGCGGATATGGTATTGTGTATAGGGGTTGCAGTTTTTATCTAGACTTGGGCCTTTGATCTTCAAGCTTGGTTGTGGAAACTTTGATTTTCCTCTCCTTATCAAATGGAAGCTCATTGAGGTAGGGATTTGATTATGGCATTTACTAGATTCTCACTATTTTATTATGAGCTAGGGCATCATGTAATGTTTATTTTCTATTACCATTTTTTTACATGGCATATGCCCTTGGCTCATGCTCTTCATATTACTACTATTATTACTTTCTTGGAGTATCATTGATTACCCACGAGCTAGGGCATCCATTTATACGAGCTAGGGTATCATTGATTATTTCCTATCAATTATATGGCATCCAATATGAATATACATGACTGGCATCATTGATTATTTCCTACCAATATGAATAGAAATGACTGGCATCATTTCATTATCTGTTGACTGGCATTGTTTTATTATCTTACACAGTGATACGAATAACCACTAGTTAGTGGTTATCATAACACATTAACAATGTGTTTTGATAACCATTAATTATTGGTTTTTGTGTGATCAAGCAGTCAACTAAGTCGATCTTAATAGTGACTGCATAATATATATAATGTGATCCCTGATAATTCTCATTTGACTATGATACATATGATTGATATTAAATCATATATATATATATATATATATATATATATCTATATATATATATCTATATATATATATATCTATATATATATATATCTATATATATATATATATATCTATATATATATATATATATATATATATATATATATATATATATATATATATATATATATATATATATATATATATATATATATATATATATATATATATATATATAAAATACATAGCTGATTAACCATAACAATAATCAATCAGATCAACACTATAAGTTAACACATACCCTGTTCTAAAGCTCCCATTTTGGCACAGGTAGGGAGGATGCTGGAAAAGGTTGTGGAATTTAGCTTTACACTGGCCATTTGCATTTGCTTGAAAATTTCTAAAGCCTTTTCAAAAAATCCATTTTGTACATAGCCCGTAATCATGGCATTCCATGATACCACATGTCTTTGATGCATTTTGTCAAAGAGTTCATGTGCCTTGTCTATAGTTCCACATTTTGTATACATGTCTACTAGGGAAGTTGCAACTACAACATCTGACAAAATTTCTTTATCTTTTATGCTTTGATGGATGTCCACACCCTGTTCCAAAACTCCCATTTTGGCACAAGTAGGGAGGATGCTGGCAAGGGTTGTAGAATTTGGCTTTACATCCACCAATTGCATTTGTTTGAAAGTTTCTAAAGCCTTTTCAAGGAATCCATTTTGTTCATATCCTGTAATCATTGCAGTCCATGAAACCACATTTCATTGAGGCATTCTATTAAACAACTCATGGGCCTTGTTTATTCTTCCACATTTGGCATACATGTCTACCAAAGCATTTCCAACCATAATGTCTGACAGAAAACCTCGTTCCATTACCCTTTGATGGATGTCCATACCTTGTTCCAAAGCTCCCATTTTAGCAAAGGGAGATAGAATGCTGACAAGGGTTGTGCAATTAGGTTTTACTCATGCCAATTGCATTTTCTCGAAAGTTTCTACAGCCCTTTCAACACATCCATTTTTAGCATATCGTGCAATCATTATAGTCCATGAGACCACGTTTCTTTGAGCCATTCTCTCAAATACTTCCTGTGCCTTGTCTATGCTTTTATATTTTGCATACATGTCTAATAGAGCATTTCCAACTATAATATTTGATGGAAATCCCCCTTGTATTATGCTTTGATGGATATCCATACCCTGTTCCAATTAATGGCAATTAGAGAAAATTAAACATTTTTACTTCTATGAGAATTATAATTAAATTTTTTTACTTCTATGAGAATACATAGTGACAGACCAAGCCACATTTTTATAATAAATATGTTAAGGACATGAAATTGGACAATATTTTTCTTGAAGCTTGATTATTTTGGATTCAAGTTGTGCCACCATAACATAAAGATGTTCATAGTACAGATGTTCAAACATAGCTTACAAAATAAATTTGTTATTCTCTTCACCAATCACTAGGGCTTATGGTATTTAATAAATGAGCCCATTAATTTTTATAAGAGAGTAGGTGATTATGACTAATTCAAAGAATTTCAATTACAGAAGCCATTCCTCTTGAAATGAACCATGTGAGATTGGTTGATCTTTTTAGAATAAAGATTGAAAAGGACATGATGGGTATTGAAGACAATTTAAGGTTTTAAACATAAAATTTTAAACTTTTAAACCACAACATTTGATGAAATTCCTCTATCCTTCATGCTTTGATGGATGTACATAACTTGTTCTAGAGCTCCCATTTTAGCACAGGCAGAGAGAGTGCTGGCAAATGTTGTGAAGTTAGGCTTTACACCTGCCAATTGCATTTGTTTGAAATTTTCTAAAGCCTTTTCAACAGATCCTATTTGTGCATATCTTGCAATCATTACATACCATGAGATGACATTTCTTTGAGGCATTTGGTCAAATAGTTCATGTGCCTTGTCTATGTTTCCACATTTTGCATACATGTCGACCAATGCAGTTACAAATACAACATTTGAAGCAATTCCTCCATCCTTTACACATTGATGGATGTCCATGCCCTATTCCAAAGCACCCATCTCGGCATAGGATGGAAGCACACTAGCAAATGTGAACTGATTGGGTTGGAAACTAATTAGTTGCATTTGGTCAAATAGTATTACTACCTCATCAGGACATGCATGTCTTCTATAGGCCGCAATGATCGTATTCCATGAAACCCTATCATGCTCTTTAATTTGGTCAAACACTTTACGAGCATCAACAAAACTTCCGCACTTTGTATACATATAAATAAGCTTATTATGAGTTGTGCGTGTACCAAATACCCATCATCTATGAGTGATGAAAGAGTGGACATTTTTTCCTAGTGAAAGTACATTTTTTGAGAATGCAAGTTTGCAACAATTGAAGATATATAGAGGAGTCTTCAAGAGGGTTGTGTGTAGGAAGAATAATGTGTAGCCACGTAGTGCCTCCTTCAACCGACCCTCCCTACACAATGTTGTAAGTTTGAAATGAGTAGTTAATGGCAATGGCATTTTATGATTGTAATTGAAACGTGTTATTCACCATACTCAAACATTTCCTACCACAGAGACATTGTCAGTAGTAAACCTGTGAGCATTTTCACATGATAGCACACAATAAAGTTTACAATTTACCTTCTTAGGTTTACAATCTTTCTTGTTTTTTTGATTAAACATTTGGAGGAACACTAGTTGAATGTAACAGAGTTATTGCAGGTCAAATGTAACTTTGTTACATTCAACTAGTACAGACCAAATGGAACTCTTCATATCACAACCAAAGGTCTCTTCAATTTCCAAAAACAAGTCTCTTCATATTTCCAAATGCATGACTCTTCGCGCGCATGTCCCATGTCTCTTCATATAATAAAATATCAAATATTTAGAGTGTGACACCTAGCACATATTGAATGACCCTCTTTATGAAGGCCTTGAAGTTGAATAATTCTAGCTCAGGTATAGTTAAATTTTCCTTGCTGCTCTCGAATGACATCTTTGTTCAAACCATTGATTGCAAACATTTTTTAAGTACTTGAATCTACAATAGACCAATAGTGGTGAATGTATGATTATTATAATCATATGATTATATATTATAATATTTATGTAATAAATGAGGTAATGATGGTGAGGTGCATTATTGATATAGGCTCGATGGCTCTTGTTAATGTGCCAAACTATCAATGTGGTGGTGGGCAGTGTATGTTGAAGACTTCATGGACATAGAGCAACCCTGGACGATAATTTTGGTGTTGCCCAAATAGAAAAAAGGTTGCTAATGTGTATATATTTAATGTTTCTAATGTAAATACTATTCATTATATTTTAAGAACTAATGTAGATTGGGTATCATAGGGAAATAATGGCTGTAGATACATTAGTTGGGTCGATGACAACTCATTTGCATCTATCCGCCCATCTCCACTTATCCACGATGAAGGATTTGAGTGCAAAACATGTTAGACTAGGGCAAATGCTGAAATTATATTTTTACGATGCCTTCTTTGTATTTTAATTGCATATCTTTATTGCGACCATATGCAGAGATGAGCTTAGGAATTATTCAGTTTAGTATTTTCATATTGTAACTAATATTTTAATATGGATATGGCATAACTTCTCTTTGCCTCAAGTGCGCATATATATGGTTTACATCTTTTTTTACAATAATTATTCATGTTTATGGCTCAAGTGAGCCCCAATCTACTATCAATCAATGCCATTAAGGTTTACATTCAAAATTTGATTACAATAAGATCAATATATGATCAAAACAATATCATATGACCATGAAGGAAGGAAGATTTGACATAAAATATATGAAGGCTACTTAGTTTATCTTAAGGATAGAGATAATTTAATTTTAACTTTGGTTGTGTTAAAGGAACAATGTTGACTTTATTTTGTAGTTGTTTAACATGATTGTTTGTAAATCAATAAGAGTTCACATTTTTATGGGAACGTATCATTCAATTGAGCATTAATGCCCATCTATATCTAGTGAGATGAACATAACTCATGTACCTCAAGCTAGTGTGCTTGGATACTTTGTATACACTATTTTTCATTAGACTAGACATTATCCAAATAGTGAGTATTTATATAAAGTGCTCAAAGATCAAAGGCCCAAGTCTAGAATGCTGAAATTAATAACAGTGACAACTCTCACAGGTGGTTGGATAATGTCTAGTCTAATCCAAGCACACTAGCATGAGGTACATGAGTTATAAAATCTCATGTTATAACTCTCACACTAGCATGAGGTACATGAGTTATAAAATCTCATGTTATAACTCTCATGAGTTATAAACTAGCATGATGTACTTAATGTTAGCAATAGTCCCAAGAGATAACTAAGAGGGGGGGTGCATTAGTTATCTACAAGTTTCAATTCTTTATCCAATGAAGTATACTTAAACTTTAAGCATAAACACAATGAAAGAACACTTGAACACAACACCAATATTTTGGTTATGAGGAAACCCAAATAGGTAAAAACCTTGGTGGGAATTGACACCCACTAATAAGCTGCACTAGTGTATAATGATCCTTGTTAGAAGATCTTACAACCTTGTTAGGAGTTGATCTTTACAATGCAATAAGTATAGTGACCTGGTCAAAGGTTAGACCCTGTTAGGAGTCTTTTATGATTGACCCTATTAGGGATGAGGACGCACTTTCTGAGAGCTCACTGCTCAAAGGGATGAAGGCTACAAACTTCTGAATAATAGATAGACACTATATCTAGATCTTGGTGAACTATGAGGTAGACCTGATATCTTGATCAGTTCCAATGAATATCATATAATCTTTACTTGGTCACATAGACCTACTGTTGATGGCTCAATACTTCGCACTCTCTGCTCTGCTCTTCTCTTTCAACTCTGAACCATATCTTAGCAATAAAAAATGACTGCCTATAAATATCTTCTCTCTTAATGATATAATCAAGTCAGCCTATTAGAACCACCTTTAAATAATATTAGAGAAACAATAATACTCTCTAATAAAATTTTTGTTAGCTCTACTAAGCACGCAACACAAATTGGGACCTGTCCGAATTAATAAGTGTAGACACACGCTACATACTTTCGGCTCTACCAACTTAATTGATACTTTCTCCTCAAGTTTAATTACATCATGCACTCTTAAAAAAAAATTCTTAACTATTTTCTATTCACTAATCCAAGCACACATATCGAAATGATAGGCACAACTCATGTACCAATATAATCTCTATCGGCTCTTCTGGATAAACACAAGAGACTGCAACTGGTGAATAGAGACTGCATAACTTAACTTCTATTGAACATTAGACTTTGTGTTCATGAATGGAGAAAAAATAACATGTCTCCATCACATATCCAAAGGTGCAAGGCTCTATGATAACTATATAGACAATCACACATAGAACACTGTAACTCTGTCAGGAACACTGCTGACACAAGATGCTACATAATTGTCTATACTAACAATTAACCTCTACATCCATGATATCATGCTGATAACATGTCCATTATATATATACTCAAATCTTATTGCATAAGTCTTCCACACATGCTACTTACTAGATGTTGTCATCAATGACAAACATACAGTCAACACTGGCTTACTGGAAAATCTCCAATAATCTCCCCCTTTGGCATTGATGGAAATATATGGAATGCAAAACACCACCAATCCAAATAACCAATTCTCTTATAACATTCTCCATTTCCTCATGAAAAATCCCCCAAGGATGAATCCTCCATTTGCTACAATATTGTTTAATATTCTTCATTTCGTCAACTGAACTACTTCCATGACTGAATACTACCTCTTTCTACTATATATTACTCCTTATTTCTATATGTACTCCCCCTTTAATGCTATTTTTCATGACTATATACTACTCCCCCTTTGACATCAATGGCAAAGGGTGCCAAATATTTAAGCTCTGTTGGTTCCCCTTCTCTTTCTACTTGCAGGTTTATACTATGATTGACAAACTAGTGTCACTGACTCTATCACCACTCCAAAGTCTGCAAGGAAAAGGGCCAATTATCAAGGATCAACAAGGATCCTCCTACACTTTGAGCTTAGATGCTCAGGCGGGTGTACCCTTGATTCACTTCTTGAAAAGAATCACTAAATAGTATGCATTTATACCGTTTACAAATTGATTTTAAAGATTTTATCATTTAAATGTGTGATTGATGATGATGATGAACTGCTTCTAGAGAATGGATCAGTGCCTTAACCTACGGCATAGAGTCACTCAATAACATATATCAACCAAAAATCCTAACTCAAACACTCTTGAACTCAAAATAAGTGCTTTGCCTATTCTCCCTCTCACTCCCAAACCTGTCATCAAATTCCTATCCAACCATGAACTCACTAAAACTACCTTAAAGAATTTAATCCTAACTTTGTTAGGAACTCAAAGATAATTCTACAATATTCTTTGTCTATCATATGCTAACTCACTTTGTGATATTAACATATATGAGTGCAAGATCAAAACAAGAAGACAAACATAAATCTAAAATTGGAATTCAAGTGTGTTCTCATTAAAATTTGCAGAATCTATACATTACCAAAACAACACAATGCTAGGAAACAAACCCAAAATCTAGGCTCTCCTTGTTTAGTCTTTTACATTGACTATCAACATAACATCAGCAACAACCAAAAAGTAAAAAAAACTGCAGTATATACCACTAGTCATCTTGGAATCCCAAAAATTAGGATGCAACAAGCTACGGATGACTAGGGAAAGGGTTAGGGTTTTCACCCACCAGACCAACTAAATTCAATCAAAATTTATTGCATTGGAGGAAAACCAAGCAACCCGGTCTAATCAAATCCTAGAATGATCTCCATTTATGAGAAAATTTAGAGAAATGTACCAAAGATCATGAATCTACCATGTTAATCAATCTAATCTCTCACCTACAACATGCCTTGAGTTGACTCCTTACCCATTCCTTCATGGTACAGATCTTTCTGTGATCAATCATCAAACTCTAGACCACTCTACAACAGTCGACAAAATCACAACTACCTGATCCAGCCACTCCAACATTAAAAACCAATCCTTCTGTCACTGAAAAACCATTAAAAATTTAAATTTCTGATAGCAATGGTTAATCAGCCAAATTTAAAACATGGCCATGAATTTTATCTCTTCCTAGTAGATCGAGCGGCTCTCATTAATCCTCACAATAGTCAAAAAGCCATTTGAAAAGTCTTTCACCACATCATTAGCCCATCAGCTAATGAGAAACAAGCACCTCAGCACTACGTAGCACATCAGACCCACCATGCTTTCCTATCCTTTAAACTAGATGGAACGACAGTCGTTATACTGCAAGCTTAAAAATCATGTGCTTTATCCCGATGGTATAATGACAACCATAGGATCAATTTGAGCTTTACCCTTTGGAAGATCTGACCCCACTGACAAAGTCCACATCTCCAAACTAGTGGCCAATTAGGAGGAGGCACATCATAATATTCAGCAACAAGTCCCACCTTTCATTCTGCAACCATCTGGAAGATCGAACGGTCATCGCTATACCGCAAGATTAAACCTCATGCATCTTATATCAATGGTATAGCAATAACCACAAGATCATTCTAAGCTTTAACTTCACCTCATAGATTCTTCTGATATCGGCCCCACTTGATTTATGAGCCACTTCACCAAATCACAAACTGCCACGTTGCATAGAGCGGGCCCCTTCCTGAACTCATCTTTAATAGCAAGAATCTGTCAGCCGCCACATTGTCTTTATTTCAACCAATGAGAAATGTACATGTGAGTGTGACCTAGAAACTTAAGGCCCCACCCACCATCTCATCCACCTTTGCATCAGATGGCTGTCGCTATACCACGACACTTAAAAAGGCATCAACTCGGTCCAACAGTATAACGATAGCCATTGATGCAATCCGCTATTTAATTGCAAGAAAACCCCCCTTACAGACAAGCCCACCTAGATAGATGGCTGCTCATCGCTATACCGCATGTCAAAAATTCTGACAATAGGAAGCCTGAGATGTAACGACATCCACACATTTTCAAAGGGTTGACACTTATGAAATTTTTTTGGGAGACTTAGGCTTAGACATAAAATATAAAAGGGGGCCCTGATATTAAAACCTAACCACATAACATGTGAAGTGGTCATCAACAAATTTAGCACATGAGTACTTGGGACTTAAGTGACCAGAAAAGGTAACACAAGAATATAACAAATCTCAGGTCATCCTAGGGTTTCTTCTCACCAATGGCTAGAAATATGAAACTGGATATAGGGTTTAAGGCCAAAAGTAGGGAAAACACTTGCAGAGACTAGAGAAAAATATATAGCCATGAAAAACCTTTGTAGGTGCTAACAGTGGCTCTGTCTGGGGATGCATGCCTCTTCTAGGCATGGCAAGGATCTAGAATCATTGGGCAAAGTAGACCACCTATTGGACAAAAATTGAACAATAGAGAGCAATAGGAAAAAACCCTACAAACTAAGGCAAAACTAGGAAGATAGAAACACACCAGTATATACAAAATGTACAACATATATAGACCTAACTACTATTCATGGAAATATAAATACCTTCAATTAAAGTATTTTTTTAAGAACTATCCATGAACTGGCAATACTTGAATATCACCATTTAGTTCTTTTACAATGTAAGAATCATGGTGCCATTTTTCATGAATTAGATATGACCCCATCCAAATTGGATCAAAATTTCCATGTTTCCCTTTATCTTCCAATCTAGCATTCCAGATCAATACCAATTCATTTGGTTCAAACTTCCTTTCAATAGTCCTTTTGTCATATAGATTCTTAACCTGTAATTGCAACTTGGCATTTTTTGAGGCTGATTCTCTTTTAGTTTCATCCAACCTGATGAGATCTTCAATTCTTAATTGTATTTCATCATCTATATCATCATCATACAATTGAACAAACTTATACATTTCCAATAAGTTGTTCTGAGGCATCCTTGCATGTATCCCATACACTAAATCAAATGGTGCACAACCAATTGCCTTCTTCACAGTTACCTTGTTAGCCCATATAGCTAATGGTAACTTTGAGTTCCATGCCCTTTTATTCTTATCAAGAATCCTCTTGAGGATTTTTATCAAACTCTTATTGGTTGATTCAACCTATCCATTTCCCTATGGATGATAGGGTGAGGAATATGACATATGAATTCCTAGACCTTTGTAGAAATCTTTGTACTTAGCAGACTTGAAACACATTGCATTATCACTGACAATCCTCTCAGGACAACCAAACCTTGTAACAATAATATTCAATAAAGAATCAGTGACCACCTTATTAGTTGCATTTCTTGTAGGGATAGCCTCTACCCACTTAGTGAAATAATTAGTAGCAACTAATATCCAAGAATGTCTTCCACTAGACTTGTTTTGTATTTCCCCTATGAAATCTATTCCCCACTGTTGGAAAGGAGCCTGCACTTCAACTGGCCTCAAGGGCACATTACCTAAAAATTTAAGCTTACCAAAGAATCTTTGACAAGCATCACACTTTCTCACTAGTTTCTTTGCATGTTTGAAGATTGTGGGCCACCAGAATCCTGCTCTCAAGATTTTTTGAGGAGTAGTTTTACCCATGTAATGTCCTCCACAAACTCCCTCATGCATTTCTTTTAACAACTTGTCAGCCTGATTTTCATCAACACATTTCAAAAGTATGAAATCTAAATTTTTCATATATAATTTGCATTTTATAATCACATAATTGATGGCCTGTAACTTTAATGTCCTCTTATTATCATCCATCCCTACTGGGCACTTCATATCTCTCATGTAGAAGATAATATCTTGATACCAAATACAATCATCCATATCACAAGTATAATCAATCTCAGTCTAGTTTATCTGGTTTGCATCAAGATTAGATCAAGCCATCAGTTTTTCCAATCCCTATCCCCTGACCAACTTGGTAACCTGGATGTCAATATTGAATTCTTGAATTCTATTTATCCATCTACATCTTCTTCCAGACACCTCTGGCTGTGAAAAAATATCTTTGATTGCTGCACTTGGTACAAAAGCAATCACAATTGCTCCCATCAGATAGCACCTAAAAGCCTTGATAGCCTTCACCAGTGCATATGCTTATTTTTCATTGATATCATATTTCAGTTCAGTAGCCTGCAAAGATTTACTAAAAAATGCAATAGGCTTCTCATAGCCTTCATTATTTTTCTGCAACAAAACTGCAGCAATAGTATGAAAAGATGCAAAGGAAAAGATATGCATTGGGATATTGTAATTAGGTGCCTTGAGCACAAGTGCATCTTTAATAGCCAACTTGATATTCTTGAAGGCTTCATCAAGCTCAACTTCCCACTTGATCTCTGATCCTTTCTTCAACATCTTGGATATTGGCCTAGTAATTTTAGCAAAATTTGAAACAAATCTTCTCAAGAAATTCACCTGGCCAAAGAAAGATTGAATTCCTTTGACATTTTTTGGCTTATGGATTTTTTCAATATCTGCCACCCTCTTAGGATCAATTCTAACTCCTTGCTTCCCAACTAGGTGGCCAAGCAACTTGCCTTCAGTCACACCAAATGTACATTTCCTTGGATTTAATGAAATGCCATATTCCAAAGCTTTCACAAATATCTTCTCCAAATGAAAGCAGTGATCCTCTTCTTTCTTGGAATATGCAGTTAAATCATCTTGATAGACAACAAGGAAATCATCTATGAAATCTGAAAAGGCAACATCCATTGCCCTCTGAAAAGTTGCACCAACATTTGTAAGACCAAAAGGCATTCTCACATAAACATATGTCCCCCAAGGTGTAGTAAAAGCTGTCTTAAATTGTTTTGATTCTTTTAAAATTACTTGATTATAACTAGAGAAACCATCCATCATAGACATTAATTTAGATCTGGTCACCCTTTGCAACATAGCCTCCATATTAGGCAAGCAATAGTTATCCTTTAGAGAAGAGACATTTAAATTTTTAAAATCCACACATAGTCTGATGTCTCCATTTTTCTTTCTAACAGGGACCAAATTTGACACCCAAGAAGAATGCCTAATGGGCTTGATAATTCTAGCATCTCTTAACTTCATTAATTCTTCCTGCATTTTAGGTGCCAAAGTAGGATTTATAGGCCTTTGTTTTTGCCTAAAGGGTTTGGCATCTTATTTTAAAGGAATGACATGCTGGAACAAGTCTTCTCTATAAACCTTTAGTTTATCATATGACCATGAAAAAACATGCCTAAATTTTCTTAATAACTCAATCAAGGACTTCCTTACCTTGTGAGACATTTCTCTACCAATGTAGACCCTCTTAGGTGCCTCTTGTGTACCAAGATTTATTTCTTCTAAATCCATTTGGTCTTCCCTTTTAGCACCTATCTAAACTCTATCCTAATTATCAAATACATTTTCTAGAACAACAAGTCCCTTGGGAACCTTAATAGTTTTAAGTTGCAGGACTTCATTATCAAGGACAACTTCTTTTCCTTCTGTAATCTCAACCAAGGCTAAACAATCTAATTCCTAACCATGATATTGGTCTTCACAATTCATAAATCTCAAGATATCTTGGTCATCTTCAAAAACTTGTCAGTTCTCAACATTGTCTGGTATACTAGGCCTAGTTTGAATTTCAACTTTAGAGAGGCCAGCAAAAGTAATATCACCAGGATTGATTGCTATATTGGCTAACAAATCAGCCATCTTGTTATTACTTCTATCCTTCCATGCAATATTGAAGGCATCAAAATGCTCAATCATATCCCACACAACATTCCTATATTGCTTTAACCTTTTGTTCTTTGAAGCATACACTGATCTTATTTGGGACACCACTAACTCAGAGTCCCCAATAACTTTTATACATTTAATTCCATGCTTGTGTGCCAATCTCAATCCTAGCAATAATGCTTCATACTCTGCTATATTATTGGTGCAAGAGAAATTCAATGTGAAAGAAAACTTGTAAGTGTTCCCGCTAGGAGATATGAGTAAAATACCTACTCCTGGTCCATCTTTGCAGCTAGCACCATCAAAGTACATCACCCACAAATCACCTTTCACAGAATCAAAGCCTATCTCTTCAACAATATATGGCAATATAGGCTCCTTCTCAAGTACAGTGACCTCAGCTCTGAAAGCATTGACATCAATATCTACAAAGCAGGTAACCTCATTATCAATATTCTTTTCAATCATATAAGTTACCCTTGGTTCCCTTTCAATCCTAATGGACTGACCATCAAAATTGAAAGTTGAAAAAGACAAATCGCACTGCAAACTTCTACCCATGGCAGCACTCCATTTCCTAGATAATAGCATCCCATAATGAGGTGGAATGTCTACTACTAACACACTCATAGTTAGTTCTTTCTCTAGATAGGTCACCAATCTATATGGCATTGCATTTATAGTCCCAATGATTGATACTTCTCTTTGATCCATTACGCAACATCTACCTTGATTTGTATCAACTTTGAGGCCTAAACTTTCCATAATTTTGAAAGGCATGACAGTATTGGAAGCACCTGAGTCAATCATACAATTTCTTAATTTCAGCCCATTCACAATGATACTTAGAAAGAATGGGTCTATGTTTTCAAGGCTAGCATTGATAGAACTATCCAAATATATAGGTGGTATGTGAGATACCAATCCTTGGACCTCCACTTCTTTCAAAACTTTATCCTGAGGTTCATTGCATGCAACATCATGATCATGGACATTATCTACCCATGCAAGAGCCCTATCCTTATGTTCAGGAATCCTCAACAATTCTTACAATGGAACCTTGACAATTATCTGAGACAACACAGCCAACATGTCAACAGGGATAGATGGAGGAAACTAAATTTGTTTTGCCTTATTGTCTTTTTGTTTATCTAATATATTGGTTGTAGCTATGACCTTCACCTTTTCAATTTTAGCCATTGTGCCAACTGGCTTTTCCACTTCACTCTGATGATTCTTGTCTCAAACAATATAAATCTTTTTAGCTTCAACTCCCTTAGGTTCCCACTTCTTATCTTTCACATTTTTGAACCTCACTAAATGATCATCCTTTGATCTATTTCCACTGAGTTCCCCGGAGTTGGTGTTCTTTATAAACATTCCTACAAATTTTCCATTGGTACCATTTTCTTTCATATTTCTAGTTTGCACTTGAGCTACCATTTCTGTAGTGATCCTAGCAATTTCTTCTTTTGAAGGTCTTCTTAGGTTCACTGGCTTTGAAGAAGAAATCATGTTACATGTCTTTTCATCAACATCATCATTATCAAAAAAAGCCTCCTGATGGAAAAGTGCCCTATTGTGTCTTCTCAGGCATACATTTTCTTCTTCATCAGCATCAGAATCATCTTCATGACCCAAATATGAAGTTGTCATATTGCATCCAATGTCATCATGAGTATCTTCCTGATCTAGCTCTTCAGTTCTATCATCTTGGTATGCTGACATGGATTATGCAACCACACAATGCTCTACAGAATGAGGGGACTGGTATGCTATGCACCATGGTGCATCCTCTATAACATTCACAGAGGATTTTTGCAAAGGATCAGGGACAAATTTATCATTATTTCCTCTTGCAGCAAGGATAATAGGCTTGCCATCCTTCCACTAGTTGTTATAGGGGTAATTTTGCAGTCTATTCTGCCTATTGAAATTATTGTTGAACTGAGGCTTTTCATAAGCAGGAACATTATTATTCCTATTAGCATGTGCTTTCAAGTCTTTTAATGCATTCAACACCTTATCCAATGTGTCTTCCTCTTGTTTCTTATTTCCAACACTTCTTTCATTATCCATTTTGTATTTTTTATCTCCAAACAACTTTGGATCATCTCTCTTCCCACCCAATTTTCCTAAAATTTTCATATTATTTTCAATGTTGATAGCAATCCTAAAAGCATCCATGAGAGTTCTTGGTTCCTTGTGCCTCAACAAATATCCCATTTTTCTATCAAAGGCATTGAAGTATGTGGTCAAACAAACATTGTCATCTAACCTCATAACTCAAATAGCTTATGCATACCCTTCTAAAATATCATATTGAACTCAACTGTAGATTCATTCTAATTTTCCTTATAGTTTTGAACTCATTCAACATGAAACTAGCATTAGGGCTATCACCATACTGTTCTTTAAAACATTTTTCAAAAGAATCCCAAGTGTCACTAGATCGGTCAGGGAGTCTCTTAAACCAATCTCTAGCATCCTCCACCAGAGATTGAACAAATAATTTCATGACTACATCCTCATGTTCTATCTCATAGACATTTAGCATATCAACAAATAACCTAAGATGTTCCTCACAACTAATGGCATTGTTACTAACAAACTTAGGTACCTTATCTCTTATATCAGTTGGAAAAGCATTTGGGTAGCCAGGTATTCCATCAAAACTAATTTTCCTATAGCCTTCTAATTACATAGGTCTTCTTTGAAAACTTGAACTAGTGTTCTCCTTAGGATTAATGTTTACATTTACATTTCCATCTACTTGTGCATTTGACTATTGTTTAGGGTCAACATTTATCTTGGCAGATGAATAAGGAAGGGAACTCTTAGTAGTAACATTACCAAGTGGAACATCATTAGAAGTTGTAGATCGCATACCTAGTTCATCAGTAGTGGATGGTACAAGAGTATTTGCAGATGAAGCCTTCAAGAATTGGATCTTTCTTCTTTTTTCTGCAATGGAGGCTTCAATTTCAGCCTTCTCTAATTCTCTTGCTAGGTCTTCATCTTCTTTTCTTCTTCTTTCCATCTCTGTATCCTTATTTTAAATGGGTGGTGGGACCTTTGGTATTGTCAATGGTTTTCTTGTTTGGTGTCCCACCATCTTTTTCTTTCCTTTTTCACCAATAGCAACAACAGGCTTAGTGATCTCATGCCCATCTTTATCTTTAGGGAGGGAAGCATAACTTTGAACCTGTCTAACCATAGGGCCCTCCTTATCAAACTCATGGTCTTGTAGTAAGCATTCCTACTCACTTCTCAAAGCATCAAGATCACCAAAGACATCATGCTGCAAAGTCTTAGGAGCAGAGGCAAGCATCTTGTTTCTCTCCTTCAACTCATTAATCTTTCTAAGAAGAGATTATCTTTCTATCAGAGCATTCACTTTCTCAGCTTCTCTCTCCTTTTGTAACCTCTTGTGTATGGCATCCTACTCTGCCAACTGTAACCTTAGTGCACTCAGGTCATCTGGGTCTATCATAATATCCTTAGAACTTGATGACACATCCATATCAGTGAGATTTTGATATAGGAAATGGACCTGTCTTGGTCTCATGGGTTGCTTTCTGAACATATCCTCATCAGGATCTAAATTTGGTCTAAAACCCCTTTCTCTAGCTTTTACATCTTGTCCAGTAGGTAATGAACCTTTATCTTGAAATACTGCCTCTGGGGTATCACAAAATTTGTCTTCAGAGCGGCCACTATTTGATTTAGAACTTTTGTATTGTAAATCTTCCTCATTAGAGGATGCATGTGGTGCTCTATTTCTAGTATTTCTTTGTTCTCTCATGGGAGCACTAGTAGATTCTCCATCTCTCCTGATCCAACTCTTCTTTTCCTATCTAGGTAACTATTCCATAGTAACCTCCAAATGCTTCTTGACAAAAGACCTGGTATTTCTTCTTTTGTCCATGATTTGTAGTCTATAACATTGGTTCTAATCCTTTTGAGTTGCCACCCACCAAAGTGGGAAATCTTTTAAAATCTTAAAGAAAACAACTGAATACATAGGAGAAACACAAAAGTCCACTAATAACTCCTATGTCTAGACTCTCCCTAGTAGAGTCACCATTTTGTTGGTTCCCCTTCTCTTTCTACTTGCAGGTTTACACTATGATTGACAAACTAGTGTCATTGACTCTATCACCACTCCAAAGTCTGCAAGGAAAATGGCCAATTAACAAGGATCAACAAGGATCCTCCTACACTTTGAGCTTAGATGCTCATGTGGGTGTACCCTTGATTCACTTCTTGAAAGGAATCACTAAATATTATGCATTTATACCATTTACAAACCGATTTTAAAGATTTTATCATTTAAATATGTGATTGATGATGATGAACTGCTTCTAGAGAATGGATTAGTGCCTTAACCTACGGCATAGAGTCACTCAATAACATATATCAACCAAAAATCCTAACTCAAACACTCTTGAACTCAGAATAAGTGCTTTGCCTATTATCCCTCTCACCCCCAAACCTGATCATCAAATTCCTATCCAACCATGAACTCATTGAAACTACCTTAAAGACTTTAATCCTAACTTTGTTAGGAACTCAAAGATAATTCCACAATATTCTTTGTCTACCATATGCTAACTCACTTTGTGACATTAACATATATGAGCCCAAGATCAAAACAAGAAGACAAAAATAAATCTAAAATTGGAATTCAAGTGTGTTATCATTAAAATCTATAGAATCTATACATTACCAAAACAACACAATGCTAGGAAACAAACCCAAAATCTAGGCTCTCCTTGTTCAGTCTTTTACATTGACTATCAACATAACATCACCAAGAACCAAAAAGTAAAAATAGCTGCAATATATACCACTAGTCACCTTGGAATCCCAAAAATTAGGATGCAACAAGCTACGGATGACTAGGGCAAGGTTTAGGGTTTTCACCCACTAGACCAACTAAATTCAATCAGAATTTATTGCATTGGAGGAAAACCAAGCAACCCAATCTGATCAGATCCTAGAATGATCTCCATTTATGAGAAAATTCAGAGCAATGTACTAAAGATCATGAATCTACCATGTTAATCAATCTGATCTCTCACCTGCAACATTCCTTGAGCTAACTCCTTACCCATTCCTTCACGGTACAGATCTTTCTGTGATCAATCATCAAACTCTAGACCACTCTGCAATAGTCAAAAAAATCATAACTACTTGATCCAGCCACTCTAGCATTAAAAACCAGTCCTTCTGTCATTGAAAAACCATTAAAAATTTAAATTCTTGATAGCAATGGTTAATCAGCCAAATTTAAAACACGACCGTCAATTTTATCTCTTACTGGTAGATTAGGCGGCTCTCATTAATCCTTGCAACAGTCAACAAGCCATTTGAAAAGTCTTTCACCACATCATCAGCCCATTGACCAATGAGAAATCAGCACCTTAGTACTACGTAGCACATCAGACCTATTGGATATATTCTTAATTTTCTGAGGTTTTTGTCCAATTTTTGTTTTAGTCTCCTTGTAAGTGCTTTACCTGGTCTAGGGTTTGTAAAATTCATAAAAAATTGTCATGACCAAGCTTGAAAAAACCCTTACCCTAAGGTTTTGTCCTTTTAGATTTTTGAATTCATGTCAAAATCCTCAAGTCAGCCCTAAAGTCTTTTAATTCATTGTTACTTTTTTAGTCAGTTACGTGGTTAGCTATGCATGTGCTTATTTGTCTCAAGTGTTCATTGATTCAGAAAGTGTCATTGAATGTCTTATATAGTTTTCGGCGAATCAGCAAATAGGTTGGAACCATGTTAAGTGTTATCCTAAGTCACGGAGTCTCCAAGTATCTGGCGGTCATTAGAAAACTTTGTGCGACTTGGTGAATGTACTATCTCTTATTTTCTTATTCCTTGGTAGTTTTGTGTTAACACTCAGTGACCTGACGATAATGGTTATCACTCATTCTCTGAATTAAGCGGTTAAGGGTTAATTTATCTAGTGACTTGGCAAATACCGTGGATCAGTGTCAAAGATCAACAATTATGTTTTAATCTCAAGTATTTTCTAGGTCCTACATGTTTGATTTGGCGAATGAGCGACTGAGTACTTGTATTATTATCCTCCAAGTCTGGTGGTTCTGACAATTTGATGAAAAGAGTTTGGCAGAGGTAATGCTTTTTGTGTTCGCTTATTCTCAGAATGAGTTAGTGAAATGCTAAATGATCTGGCGATTCAGTGAATCATGTGGTCACAAGTTATCTTAAAAGAAAGGTAAAGGCTAGAAGTATTTGGTGAATGGGCGGATCAAAGGATTAGCAAAATTTTAAGTCTTTAGTCACTTAATCGCGTAATGAAATATTCAATGTTTAAAGTATTGTGAGATTCAGTGAACCCTTTGTTAACTAAGTCTCGTAATCAAATGACTAAGGATAATATGTTTCAGTGAAATGGTTAACTAACCACATTCACCAAGTCGTGTGATGCTGGCGGTCAAAGCTACATGATTCTGTGATTCAGAGATAAGCCATTCGCTAAGTCACTAGATATCTAGGCAGTTAGCACTAACATCTAGTGAATGAGTGAAGTATACAATCACTAAGTCTCAGAATGAAGGTGACAGTTAAGGAAAGATTTAGCGATTTAGAGAGTAAAGGCTTTGATAGTTCTCTAAATAATTAGGTGGTTAAGTGTTTCATTAAGCGAATGCATGAAACCTTTGTTCACAAAATCTCAAAGAAAGTTGACAGTTAGCTAGGACATTAAGAGAATGGGAGATGGCCTTATTCACTAGTTCTCCAAATGATAACTGCAGTCAAGTGCTCGAAGGTGATCACTTTGTTCGCTGATTTGCTAAGTGGATGAAGAGTTAAGAATTGCATTGTGAGAACCTGTGAAGGCTTTGGTTGCCAGTTCTTTGAATATGAGCTAGGGTTAACATTGTATTAAGTGATCATAAGAAGCTTTTAGTCACTGATTCACTGAATGGGCTCAGTTGGAAAAGGTAATAAAAGAAAAGAAAAAGACCATTGCCTGCATGGATAAAGTATAGTGTCAAGCTAGAGAGTAAACTAATAAGCCATCTAATCAGTTTCAAAGAAGGATTTCATGATGTAAATAGGATGTTAAAGTGTAGAGTACTAATCATTGCCTTTTTGCCTTGTTTTCAAGTTTTTAAATCTATCTGTCAACATCTTTGCATCAGTTAGCTCTGATTTGAAAACTAGTGATATGTGAAATTGAATGCGGGAGCAATTAAGGATTGATTTGCAATATGCCCCTCTCACCATTTCAATGTGCTATTGCTCAGGCCTTGGGAGAAGAGGCCAATGATTCATATGTAGGAGATTATGAAGGATCTGAAAAGCCTGCTATTAACATGTTCACTACTGAACTAATGGGGGACCTAGTGTCCTCAAATGATGAATTTATTTGTCCTGATGTTGATCATAAGAGGAATATTTTCTCCAATTATGAACAACAAATATTTACTCAATTTGATCAGGAAGAGTTTGATAATGATGATTGTAAGACTCATATGGTAGAATCTGGATCAGATGAAAAACAATGGAGAAAGCCCAGTGAAGAAGAGATTAGAAGTCTAACTATGGCTGCTATTACTCAAGCAAAATCCTCATACAATTTGAGGAACAGAAAGGTGGATAATGAGTAGGGAGTCCCTAGATCAGTGTTTGTCAAGAGTAATCCTCAAAATAAGGATTCCCCAAAGCCCAATGTTGTAAATAGTAAAGATGAAGGGTTTGAAGCTGAAAAGAAAAAGAAACAAGAAGTTATTGTTGACAAGGTAAGAAAGAAAATTGGTAGGTCAAAGGATCACCCTAATTTTTATACTGACTCCCCTACCTTTGATATGAGACATGCCTTGTCCCAAATGAAGGTCTCCATTCCTTTGCTTGAAATGTTGAAAATAGAGGAGCACAAAGCAGCAGCCTTGGCTCTTATAAGTGAGCAGAGAACTACTCCTATTCTACAAGAGGAAGGGAAGTCCATGGATAAGCCAATTGCAATTAATGACATCTTTGATGTATGTGTTGGGACTATTGTGACACAAGAGCCATCTTCTATCAATCCTTTCTATATTACTTTGCTTGTAAATAATTATTTGCTAAAAAATTGTATGATTGATTCTGGCGCTGCTACAACTATAATGCCTTATCAAGTGATGAAGGAGTTAGGGTTTCAAGTTGATACATCTAGTGGAAGGTGTTATGCCATGGATAACAAGGTAGTACCTATTGTAGGGACCCTGATTGGAATTGAAGTGAAGATTGCTGCATTCCCAGAAGCCACATATAAAATGGATGTGGTTGTTGTTGATACAAAACCTCATTATGGCATGTTACTGTCAAGACAATGGGCTGCAGAAGTGGGAGGAAAGTTGCAATTAGATTTGTCATATGCTACCATCCCAATAAATAGAACTAAGGTAAATTTTTATAGGGAGCCCCGTTCTTCAGTCATGATTGAAGTGGTTGCTCCGGAGGATCTAAATTGTTTTGTAGATATTGACATGAGCAATTTTGTGATTGAAGAGGTAGTACCTCAATTGAAAAACATAGATCTAATTGTGGATGAGCTTATTTTGCAGCAAGATGGGCTCTGGAAAATGTTCTTTGATGGTGGATGCTCCAAGGAAGGATTAGGAGCTAGTGTTGTATTTATTTCCCCATCAGGTATTACATTTAAATACTCATTCTTGCTGACTTTTCAATCTACCAATAATACTGCTGAGTATGATGCTTTAATATTGGGACTAGATGTAGCCATAAAGCATGGTATTAAATATTTAAAGGTTCATGGTGATTCCCAACTCATTATAGCCCAAGTAAGATCTTAGTATGCTTCCAAGGATGAAAAATTGAAATTTTATAAACATGTTGTTTGGGATAGACTAGAGTTCTTTGATGCTTTCAATCTACTTTGGGTAGAAAGATCCAATAATATCATGGTATATTTTCTTGCAAATTTTTCCCTTAAGAGTGAAGACATAACCCTCACTGGTGTGTCTATGTTAGAGGTCAAAACTAGGCCTGCAGTGCCTGATAATGTATACAATTGGCAAGTTTTTGAGGATGACCTTGATATCCTTAGGTTCCTTCAAGGCCTTGATCAATATGATGGTTAGCAAATAGATTTCAATGAGATACAACAATGTGTTGAAGGAAAAGAATGCATCATGGGAAATGAGATAGTGCAGTTACCCTCAAATCACATACCTAAAGGGTTAGTGGAATTGGAGGGGATGTTTAAAATAAATGATGGTTTTTTGTCCCAAAATTCTAACACCAAAATGGAAGACTTAGAGGAAATAAACTTGGGTTCAAAAACCTCCCCACAAATGGTATACATTAGAAAAAAATTGAGCAGAGAGGTCAAAGGTAATTTGATAAGGCTTTTGAAAAGATACAAGCATGTATTTGCTTGGTCCTATGATGATCTTAAGGCATATAGGGCTGATCTATTTTAGCATGAAATTCCTTTAAAAGAAGAAATTAAGCCTTTTAGATAAAAAAAAAGACCCATCAATCCCCTGCTCTCCACAAAGATGTGAGTTGAGTTGACAAAATTGAGGGATGTTGGTATCATTGAGCCAATTAGGCATTCTACATGGGTTTCCAATCTTGTGCCAGTGAGGAAAAAGAACGGTGATATTAGGCTCTATGTTGATTTTAGGAACCTAAATGTGGCTTCACTTAAAGATAATTATGGATTTCCCAATATGGAGGCCATGCTGCATAGGGTAACTGGTTGTGAGCTTTTGTCAATGATGGATGGTTTCTCAAGTTACAATCAAGTGCTGGTCAAAGAATCAAAGCATTTTAAGACATCATTTACTACCCCATGGGGAACCTATGTATATATCCACATGCCTTTTGGTTTAAAAAATGCTGGAGCAACTTTTTAGAGAGCAATGGATGTTGCATTCAAAGAATTAATCAATGTTCTCATGATAGTATATCAGGATGATCTCACTGCTTATTCCGAGAAAGCTGATGATCATTATTCCCATTTGGAAAAGGTTATTCTTAAGGCCTTAGAATTTGGTGTGTCATTACAATATGCTGAATTAAATTATGAACTAATGGAAAAGCAAGCCTATGCCCTTGTAAAGGCAATCAAAACTTTTAGACCATATCTAGTCTGTGCAAAGGTTAGTGCTTATGTACCTCATGTTGTAGTAAAGGATATTCTAATACAAAGTGAAGTCACAGGAAAGAGATGTAAATGGATAAATAGGATTCAAGAGTTTGACCTTGAAATTCACATTACCAAATTGGTAAGAGGATTGGGACTTGCTAAGTTAATGACTGAAGAAAATATGGACCTTGTCTAGGTAAGCAATGTTACTGCTAATAGTGATATGATCACTAGTATTGAAACACAACCTTGGTACAAGAATATTGTTTATCTTATCAAATATGCTAAGTGTCCACAAGAGCTGAATGATAATCAAAGGAGGAGTTTGAGGTTGTAGGCTCAAAAGTATGTGTTAATCCAGGGTGATTTGTACTGGAAAGATAATTATGGCATTCTACTCTTTTGTTTGGATAAGCACCAATCAGAGAAGGTGTTGAAGGAAATGCACTCTAGAATGTGTAGAGGACATCATACTGCTCGGTCAATAGCTCATAAAATCTTAAGGGTAGGATATTATTGGCCTGTATTGTTCAAAGATACTCATTCTTGTGTAAGAAGGTGTGAGCCTTGCCAAAGATTTTCCAAGAAATTGAAATTCTCAAGTGCATTATTATTGAACCCTGTTGTTGCAAAAGCTACTTATGCAATGTGGGGTATGGATTTTATTGGAGAATTTTCTAAAAAGTCCAGTGGGGGACATAGTCACATTTTGGTGGCCACTGATTATTTCACCAAGTGGATTGAAGCCATTCCAACCAAAAGGGCAACTAGTGTTGTTGTAATTGAATTCTTGATGAATAATATAATCAATAGATTTGGTGTCCCTGTTAAATTGGTTGTAGATAATGCCATGAGTTTTAGGTCACAAGAGGAGTCTGAGGTTGCAGGCTCAAAAGTATGTGTTAATATAGGGTGATTTGTATTGGAAAGATAATGATGGCATTCTACTCTTTTGTCTAGATAAGCACCAATTAGAGAAGGTGTTGAAGGAAATGCACTCTAGAATGTGTGGAGGACATCATACTACTCAGTCAACAGCTCATAAAATCTTAAGGGTAGGATATTATTGGCTTGTATTGTTCAAAGATACTCATTCTTATGTAAGGTGTGAGCCTTGCCAAAGATTTTTCAAGAAATTGAAATTCTCAGGTGCATTATTATTGAACCCTGTTGTTGCAGAAGCTCCTTTTGCAATGTGGGGTATGGATTTTATTGGAGAATTTTTTGAAAAGTCTAGTGGGGGACATAGTCACATTTTGGTGGCCGCTGATTATTTCACCAAGTGGATTGAAGCCATTCCAACCAAAAGGGCAACCAGTGCTGTTGTAATTGAATTCTTGATGAATAATATAATCACTAGATTTGGTGTCCCTGTTAAATTGGTTGTAGATAATTCCATGAGTTTCAGGTCACAAGAGATCATTGATTTTTGCTCAGAAATGGGCATAGTGTTATCTTACTCATCTCCTTATCATCCACAGGCCAATGGACATGCCGAATCCAACAATAAGAGTATTTTGCAAATCTTGAAGAAAACTTTGGAAAAGAATAAAAGAAGTTGGCATGTGAAATTAAAGCTAGCACTATGGGCTGATAGAATTTCTGAGAAGAGAGCTATAGGTAAATCCCCTTTTGAGATGGTATATGGTGCAAAATCAAGATTGCCAATTAATAATTTCCTTCCAATCTATAAATTTATGCAAGAAGAGGATGTGGAAATCAGTGATCCACTGTAGGAAAGAATGGTTCAGCTGATTGAATTGGATGAGATTAGGAGGGAAGGACAAAGAGAAAATGTGAAGCTGTAGAAAAAAATGAAGTATCTTTTTGATAAGAGAGAAACTATGAGAAAATTCCAGCCTGGTGATATGGTTCTTCAATGGAATGCCAGGGCTGAAGATAAAGGGAAACACAAAAAATTTGAGTCTTTGTGGATGGGACCTTATATTGTCCATCAAACCCATGGTAAGGACTCATATTTTCTGCAAAATTTGGGTGGTGAAGAGCAGGAATTGCCAGTGCATGGACAGTTCCTAAAATTCTTAATTTTTAGGATATATTCTTAATTTTTTGAGGTTTTTGTCCAATTTTTGTTTTAGTCTCCTTGTAAGTTCTTTGCCTAGTCTAGGGTTTGTAAAATTCATAAAAAATTGTCATGACCAAGCTCGAAAAAACCCTTACCCTAAGGTTTTGTCCTTATAGATTTTTGAATTCATGTCAAAATCCTCAAGTCAGCCCTAAATTCTTTTAATTCATTGTTACTTTTTTAGTCACTTAAATGGTTAGCCGTGCACGTGCTTATTTGTCTCAAGTGTTTGCTAAATCAGAAAGTTTCATTGCATGTCTTATATAGTTTTTGGTGAATTAGCAAATAGGTTGGAACCATGTTAAGTGTTATCCTCAGTCGTGGAGTCTCCAAGTATCTGGCGGTCATTAGAAAAATTTGCATGACTTGGTGAATGTACTATCTCTTATTCACTTATTCCTTGGTAGCTTTGCGTTAACACTCAGTGACCTGGTGACAATGATTATCGCTCATTCTCTCAATCAAGCAGTTAAGGGTTAAGTTATCTAGTGACCTGGTGAATACCGTGGATCAGTGTCAAAGATCAACGGTTATGTTTTAATCTCAAGTATTTTCTAGGTCCTACATGTTTGATTTCGTGAATGAGCGATTGAGTACTTGTATTATTATCCTCCAAGTCTGGCGGTTCTGACAATTTGATGAAAAGAGTTTGGCAGAGGTAATGCTTTTTGTGTTCCCTTATTCTCGGAATGAGTTAGTGAAATGCTAAATGATCTAGCAATTCAACGAATCATGTGGTTGCGAGTTCTCTTAAAAGAAAGGTAAAGGCTAGAAGTATTTGGCGAATAGGCGGATCAAAGGATTAGCAAAATTTTAAGTCTTCAGTCGCTTAATCGCGTAATGAAATTTTCAATGTTTGAAGTATTGTGAGATTCAGTGAACCCTTTGTTCGTTGAGTCTCATAATCAAATGACTAAGGATCATATGTTTCAGTGAAATGGTCAACTAACTACATTTGCCAAGTCATGTGATGCTGGTGGTCAAAGCTACATGATTTTGTGATTCAGAGATAAGCCATTCACCAAGTTGCCAGATATGTGGGCAGTTAGCACTAACATCTAGCGAATGAGCGAAGCATACAATCGCTAAGTCTCAGAATGAAGGTGAAGGTTAAGGAAAGATTTAGTGATTCAGAGAGTAAAGGCTTCACCAGTTCTCTAAATAATCAAGTGGTTAAGTTTTTCATTAAGTGAATGCATGAACCCTTTGTTTGCCAAATCTCCAAGAAAGTTGATAGTTAGCCAGGACATTAAGAGAATGGGAGATGACCTTATTTGCTAGTTCTCCAAATGATAACTGCAGTCAAGTGCTCGAAGGTGATCACTTTGTTGACTGATTTGCTAAGTGGATGAAGAGTTAAGAATGGCATTGCGAGAACCCGTGGAGGCTTTGGTCACCAGTTCTCTGAATATGAGCTAGGGTTAACATTGTATTAAGCGATCATGAGAAGCTTTCAGTCAGTGATTCACTGAATGGGCTCAATTGGAAAAGGTAATAAAAGAAAAGAAAAAAACCGTTGCCTACGTGGATAAAGTATAGTGTCAAGCTGGAGAGTAAACTAATAACCCATCCAATTAGTTTCAAAGAAGGATTTCATGACGTAAACAAGATGTTAAAGTGCAGAGTACTAATCATTGCCTTTTTGCCTTGTTTTCAAGTTTTTAAATCTATCTGTCAACATCTTTGCATTAGTTAGCTCTGATTTGAAAATTGGTGATATGTGAAATTGAATGCGGGAGAAATTAAGGATTGATTTGCAATGATTGTGGTAGCTGTACGCATTTGATCTGTATCGATAAATAAGATGAGCTCATTCTTTCTTGTTTCCAAAATTAGTCGAAGAGAATTGTGTCTTTCTAAAGTAGTTTTTGAGTGCCAAGTAAATCTAGTTTGCAGAGATTAAATGTAATTCTATAGCAAGATGAGTCAACCTAAGAGGAGTGCAGCATCTTCTAGTAGTGAAACCAAATCTAAAAGTGGTGAAGACAAAGGAAAGCCAAACTATTTAGATGAATTCATGAAATTGCTGCCTGGTTCCAGCCAGAATAAAAGAGTGTTAGGATTAACAAGGAAGAAATAACAATTATGTGCAAATATAACTAATATCAGAAAATAATAAACCACACAGAATAGAACACAAGACACATAGATTTAATGTGGTTCACCCAATCCTTGGGCTATGTCCACCAATAGCGAGTCCAATATTATTATTATCCAGTGATTACAACCTGATTACAATCCGTAATCCCTTATAGCCCAATTTAGCCGCAAGTACTAAAATCATACATCATGAAAATCCCTAACCCTAAGCCATATTATACAATATTTTCCCGCTTTAGGGTTAGAATGAGTTATAAGTAGTCAGCCCAAATAACCAAAAAAGTAGTCAGCCTCAAAAAATTTTTCCTTAGGGGCTGTGCCCCCGAACCCCTGCTCTTGGGGGCTGCCGCTCCCAAACCCCTGCTCGGGGCCCAGCCTGGCCCCGAACCCCGGTGAGGTCGGGAGGAAAAGTGTACAGTACTTTCCTGGATAGTACTTTCCTGATTAGTCACCACAAGCTAACAATATCCCACTTGGTGACTGATCAGTATCCACACTATACTAAAAAACCTTCCACTTGGAGACTGATCCTGTAGCAATACCGCTACCCACATGAGGCTCCCACTGGATTGAACCACCTTGGACTCAGTTGTTCCTTTATTTTATTCAGTCTAGAAGACCAACTGAAGCTGAACATGAGTTCAACTTCTCCCTTGTTACTACCTTTGTAAACATATCTGCTGGATTATCATTAGTATGAATCTTTTCCAGCCTTAACTGTCCATCATCCAAAACTGATCGAATGAAATGGTACCGCAACTGTATGTGTTTTGTCTTTGAGTGCAAAGCAGAATTCTTTGCAAGATGAATGGTACTTTGGCTATCTGTATGTAGAAAATTATCCTTTTGTGGATGTCCCAATTCTTCCATGAAGAATTGAAGCCATATCATCTCCTTGGTTGCCTCTGTAGCAGAAACATACTCTGCCTCTATAGTGGATAAAGCAACTAGCTTTTGTAGTCGAGAAATCCAACTCACTGCTGTCCCACCAACAGTAAATATATAACCTGTAGTACTCCACCTGCTATCTATATCTCCTGCCAAATCTGAGTCAACATAGCCTTGTACAGTAGTAGTAGAACCCCCAAAGTGTAAACACTTACTGGATGTGCCTCTCAAATATCTGAGAATCCATTTGACTGCATTCCAATGCTCAAGACCAGGGTTACTCATATAACGGCTAACGACTCCCACTATGTGTGCAATATCTGGCCTAGTACATACCATAGCATACATTAAGCTCCCTATAGCTGAAGCATAAGGTACCTTAGACATTTTAGTCTCTTCTTCTGGTGTCTTGGGACACATATCCTTAGTCAATTTCAAATGACCAGGCAAAGGTGTGCTGACAACTTTGGCATTTTCCATAGAGAAACGTTGCAACACCTTCTCAATATAATCAGCTTGAGATAGAGACAATTTCTTATTTTTCCTATCTCTACAAATTTTCATACCAAGGATTTGTTTTGCTACCCCCAAATCCTTCATAGAAAAAGATTTTGCTAATTGTTGTTTCAACCCCTTAATGTGATTCATGTTAGACCCAGCTACAAGCATATCATGAACATATAAACATAAAATAATGTAGCTGTCATCATCCAACCTCTTAAAATAAACACAATGGTCAGAATGACACTGACTATATCCATGCCCATTCATAAAAGTGTCAAATTTAATATACCATTGCCGAGGTGCTTGCTTCAAGCCATATAAACTTTTCTGCAATCTGCACACCAAATTCTCCTTACCCTTGCCCTCAAATCCTTGTGGCTGAACCATATATATTTCTTCATCCAAATCACCATGAAGAAAGGCTGTTTTAACATCAAGCTGCTCTAAATGCAAATCTTCAGTAGCCACAATACTTAAAATAGTATGAATAGAAGTCATTTTAACAACTGGGGAAAATATCTCATCAAAATCAATACCATGTTTTTGTGCAAATCCTTTTACGACTAATCTGGCTTTAAATCTTTTCGTACCTCCATCCTCTTCTTTGATCCTGTAAACCCATTTATTCTGTAAAGCCCTTTTACCTATAGGTAACTTACATAAATCCCATGTCTGATTTTTTAGCAAAGAGTCCATTTCATCTGTCATTGCAGACTCCCACTGAAGCTTTGTATCCACCTGCACAGCTTCATTATAACATTCAGGTTCACCAGCATCTGTTAACAGAATAGAATACAAATATGGAGAAAATCTTTCTGGAGGTCTACTTAGCCTTGTTGACCATCTAACACTCACTAGGGTGTGTGGTATTTGTTGTTTCTATTATTGCGGAGCATAAGGAACTACTGGAACATGAACTTGTGGAGTATCATCCAGTACTACATAGTCATTTTCTTTCTTTTCATGCTGCAGCAACAAATCTTTGTACAATACTTTCTCATTGAATATGACATCCCTGCTTCTTACAATTTTATGATTTTCAAAATCCCAAAGCCTATAACCAAATTCATCAATGCCATACCCAACGAATACGCATTTCTTTGACTTAGCTTCCAGCTTGGTTCTATTTTCAGAATCTATAAGTGCAAAAGCTTCACAACCAAAGGTTTTGAGAAAAGAATAACTCACCTTCTTACCACTCCATGCTTCCTCTGGAATACCACAGTCCAAAGGAGTAGAGGGGCCTCTATTGATTAAATAAACAACAGTGTTCACTGCCTCTTCCCACATATTTTTGGGCAGCCTAGCATGCAACCTCATACTCCTTGCACGCTTCATTATTGTCCTGTTCATGCGTTCAGCCACTCCATTTTCTTGTGGAGTCCTTGGTATAGTTTTCTGCCTACGAATACCATTAGAGGAACAATATTCTTCAAATTATGTGCTGCAATCCTCACCACCATTATCAGATCTAAGACATTTTAACTTTTTACCAGTCTCATTCTCAACCAAGCATTTCCATTTCTTAAAAGTTTGAAATACATCAGATTTCTGTCTAAGGAAATAAATCCATACTTTTCTTGTTGCATCATCTATAAATGTAACATAATATAGAGAGCCACCAAGGGAAGATACCTGAGCTGGTCCCCATACATATGTATGCACAAGCTCTAATCTCTCATTTTTCTTTTCCTTCCCAGTCTTCACAAAACTAACTCTCTTTTGTTTTCCATAAACACAACTTTCATAGAAATCCATATTGACACATTTCAGACCAGGTAAAACTTTCTTTGAATGAAGTAATTTCATACCTTTTTCACTCATGTGCCTGAGTCTGTTGTGCCACAGTGTTGTGTTAGAATCTACAACAACAGTTTGATGTTCTTCCTGCTCAACTGCAGCCACTGTTCCTGAACATTCATTATCTTCTGAAACAATTAAAGTAGAAGGAACAATATGACCTGTACAAAGATATAAGGTGCCTACTTTCACACCTTTTGCTACTACTAATGAACTTTTTGAAACCTTCCAATTTTTATCATTAAAAGTAACTGTGCAACCTTCATCACCTAGTTGCCCTGCTGAAATTAAATTCCTACTCAGCCTTGGAACATGTCTTACCTCTTGTAGTAGCCAATGATTCCCATTCTGCAACTTAATCTTAATTTTTCCCTTTCCAACAATCTAACAGGGTTCATTATCTCCCAAATAAACTAGCCCAAAATTCCCTTGGACATAATCAACAAAATAACTTCTATGGGGTGTAGCATGAAATGAAGCCCCAGAATCTAAAACCCATGAATCATCAATACTTTCTAAGGACAAGAGCAAAGCATCCTCCTCAAATTTGTTACTTACCACATTTGCCTCCTTGTTTCCATCATTTTTGTCTCCTTGATCTTTCTTCTGAGACCAACAATCTTTCTTCTTATGACCTAGTTTTCCACAGTACCAGCAATCATTTGGCCCTTTAGATTCGGACCTCTTTCCCTTTGATTTTCCTCTTGATTTCCCATGATTTCCAGAGTTGTTTCCTCTATCTCTTATTCTGCCTCTACTTTCTGTGTTCAATACACTACCCGATGTGGATGCCCCTGAGCTTTTCCTACGAATTTCCTCACTTAATATAACACCAATAACATCATCATACTTTAGGGTATTAGAACCAGAAATAGAATTACTAATAGCCATTACCAAGCCATTCCAACTTTTTGGCAAAGAACACAAAATCAAGAGAGCCCTAACCTCTTCATCAAAAGTAATTTTAACTGAGGTTAATTGACTTATAACTGTATTAAACTCATTCAAATGATTAGTAACTGATCCACCTTCTACCATTTTCATATTAAATAAATGCTTCATAAGAAATACCTTGTTTGAAGCTGAAGGCTTTTCATACAACTTTGCTAGGGTTTCCATCAGATCTTTAGTTGTCTTTGCTTCAGTAATATTGAATGCCACTGATTGTGCCAGGCATAGATGAATACTCCCCAGTGCCTTCCTATCCAAAATATCCCAATCCTCCTGAGACATTGATTGCTCTTTCTTGGCTACTCCCTCTAATGGCCGCCATAGATCCTTCTGATAGAGATAATCCTCCATTTGCATCTTCCATAACTGGAAGTTCTACCCATTAAACTTATCAACCTTCAGCCTACCCTCATCTGCCATTTCTCCCACTTAACCGAGAGACTCTCCCACTAACTCATGAGACCTGCTTCAGAGAATAGATGAAAGAATGAATGAAATAACCTCACTCTGATACCACTTGTTAGGATTAACAAGGCAGAAATAACAATTATGTGCAAATATAACTAATATCAGAAAATAATAAACCACACAGAATAGAACACAAGACACACAGATTTAACGTGGTTCACCCAATCCCTGGGCTACATCCACCAATAGCGAGTCCAATATTATTATTATCTAGTGATTACAACCTGATTACAATCCGTAATCCCTTACAGCCCAATTCTACTGCAAGTACTAAAATCATACATCATGAAAATCCCTAACCCTAAGCTATATTATACAATATTTTTCCACTTTAGGGTTAGAATGAGTTATAAGTAGTCGGCCCAAATAACCAAAAAAGTAGTCAGCCTCAAAAAAAAATTTCTCGGGGGCTGCGCCCCCGAACCCCTACTCTTGGGGGCTGCCACCCCCAAACCCCCGCTTGGGGCCCGGCCTGGCCCCGAACCCCGGCAAGGTCGGGAGGAAAAGTGTACTGTACTTTCCTGGATAGTACTTTCCTGATTAGTCACCACAAGCTAACAAAGAGCTCCCGATGATGTTTTTGAAGATGTTCTAGGGCTTTGTAGAGATCCTGTCATACCAAATAGCATAGGTTATACTATTTTCAACTTCTTTTATGGAAATAGAGATAGGCATGTTCCTGTGTGTAATGGTTGGGCTTTGGGTTTGGGAAAATTAGTTGTTCCTGATGTTTTTTTAGATGTGGATCTAATTGTTGCATTAGCTACACATTATGACCCTATTTCCAAAACAATTAGAAAAGAGGACCAGTCACCTTTGGTTACTCTTGATAGGGGTTCATTCATGAAATCTTTTAATTTCTATACATCTTCCTCCACCGAAATTGACCTGAGCAAAGAAAGGGAGAGGTACAAGAATAACATAGGGACAATAAAGGACCAAATGTTGAAGCACATCCTAAAATAGGATAAATATATAGCTCCCCTCCTTGCTCACATGAATGCCCCTTACCAATTTAAATCCCTCCAGCATTATATGAGGCAAACTTGTTATGGGTTGTGTAGGGTTTTGGGAATTGATGGAGATGCAGAGTTCTTGCCAGCTGATTTGTTGATGATAATCTTAGACATCCAAAATTCCTTGGTAAATACTAACTATGATTACATTCAGTATATAATTGATAGAATGCATGAGGTTTTGATTTCTGTCAAAGAAAGTAAGAGTCCAATTAAGTTCATGCATTATTCATTGTTAATGCACTTAATTTTGTTCTTCAACATCAGTAGCTTTGATTGGAACATGCTGAAACCAAGGTTTAACTTCGAAGGCCAGCATAATCTAGTACAATTATGGGTGAGGTTATGGAATTCTACTTCCAATGAAGGGGATTTTTGTGTTTTTTAGAATTTCAACGTCTTTCCAATTATAAAGATGTTAGGCATCAATGTCACAAGGCTATCCCCAAGGGTCCTTAGGCTCCTAAGACCATTGCAGTTTGTGGACAAGTGGGAGGGAGACCATAATTGGGGTGATTTTTACTTGGGGGAAAATTCTACAATTTTGAGAGTCTATGGTTGCCCCCAACCCCCACATCTATTACCAAAATTTGTGACTCCAAGAGTTTCTTGTTTAGAATTTGTTTGGTAGTTGATGTGCACAGATAGAGAACTTCTAGCCCCTCACAGGAAGGGTACATTCACACCTAGGCAATTCAAGATAGGTGACTTCCTGGTAGGAAAGAGGGCATTTCCTCAAATCACTACATGGTTAAATCAATTCAAGATGGTTACTGGTGCTTGTAGACATGTAGATCCTGAGGACTTTATCAAAACTGCCAGGATGGTCTATATTCCAAATATTGGTGTGATTAGGGAACATGAAGGTTTAGATGAGGAAGATGTAATCAGAAACATTATAGAGAGTGATGAGGTTAAAAGAAGATGGAAGAGGTACTTTGATTTGATAGATTTATCAAAACAAGTGATGGCAGCCCAACTTCCTTTTGAGGGTTTCTTCCCTGAGCTTCCTTATTTGAAAATAATTGACAAGATGATAGAGATGTATGACACTCTATCAAATCAGTTGGAGAAATTGATTGATCAAAAGTAGCCAAAGAAAAGGAAGGATTATTCATCTTCTGATCAATAGGATTCTTCTAATGAGTCCCCAGAAGGGAATAGCCCACCACAAGTTGGGGATGTATAGATTGCTAATCCTAATGAAGATCAACTAGAAATAGAGAATCCTCCAGAGCCACCCTTGAAGAAGCAGAGACTTGAGGAAGGAGAGCCTTCAAAGAAAGAAAAACAAAAGAGAATAATTGACAGAGCATCTGCTCTAGTGCTAGGTGATAGGGCTTACCATCACCAATTGAGAAAAAAAATAAGAGTAGGCAAGAAGGTGGCCACTGATGAAATAGATAAGGAATGGTCCCTGTGGTTAGAAAAGGATATCGGAGAGGTTTATCATGAGGAATTTTTGCGTGATGGCCAATTTATTAAAACTGATGAATTCAAGAGTTTTCTTATTTGGAACAAGCAATAAGAGGTGAAGAAAGCTATGCCTGAAGGTGTGGAGCCAAGTGAAGAAACATTGAGAGCTTTAGCTTCTTATGATCCTAGCCTAGATCCTATAACTACAGATGAAGCTAGACAATTGGTTAAGTTAGGTGGAATGCTTTTGAATCTAGGATGGGATCTAACTTCTACATTCATCATAGATCAAATATGGAGGCAACCATAGGGTAGCCTATCATATGAGGTTCACATTGGTGACATGATAAGAGGAAGTAGCTATGACCCTAAATCTCAAGTTGTTGCAATGTGGTCTATGGCCCCTAGGACCCCAAAGCCATCTCTATTAAGTATAGAGGATAAGATGGAAGGGAATAAGATCATATGGACTATGCAAAATATAATCGACCTTGAAGTCTCCAAGGCAGCAACTCATTGGGCTAACCTGAATGAAGAAAATATAGTTCAATTGTCTAAGAGGTATTCAAAATTGTTTGAAAGTGCAAACTTGGTGGCCAACGATAGAGATTTGAAAATGATGAAGATCAAACAATTAGAGGATGAGTTGGTAGAAGTAAAAGTTAAGCTTGAAGAAGCCTCAAAGGTAGTTCCTCCTCCTTCTATGCAAATTGAGGCCCCTGTTTAGATAGATGTGGAAGTACCTGAGAAACCTACTGAGGACTTGGAAAAGATAAGGATAGAGGCATCTTTGGACATTATGTCAAAGATTGTGCAATATAGGTGGGATAAAATAATTGAAAGGATGGAAACAGTGTATGAATTAGTTAGTCAATTGCACCAGGCCAATAGAAAGGTGAATGAATCATTGGCTGCTCTGGAGCCACTTTATAGTATTTGGTCTGGGAGAATTTTGTTATTTGATAAACTTGATAGCTTACAAGAGCATAAGCCTGAGATCCCTGGGGTATTGACTAAAGTTTTTGAGAAGATTGGCTTAGTTAGTGTCATTTCAAAGTTTTTTAAAGGTAAGTCCAACCAGGTGAAGGCTAAATTGTCTATGTTTGATAAGAATTACAGCAGGTATTTACCTCCAATATGTGATGACAATGGAAATGTGATTAAGTTAGAAGAATGGAAACTATCAATGGATCAATTGGTGATTTCACAAGATGTTTTCCTTAGTAGCAACTATACTTTGGATTTTGAGAGATGTAACAACATAATTGATAGTCTTTTTAAAATTGAGAATGATTGCATACGCTTTGTGGCAGAGGCCAAAAATATAACAGACTCCATGTGGGATAAGCAAATCAGCTTACTATAGGAATTTCACACTTACAATTGGCCATCTAATGATGATGTAGCAGCTTGGGAGAAGTTGACAATAAAGAAGAAGAAGAGGCCAGTTGTCCAGCTTATAGAGGAAGAAGAAGAATAGAGCTACAAATGGCACCTGATCTAGAAATCAAGGGAGAGCATGTTTCAAAGAGAGGATGATGTAAGATAGCTAGATGGTGGTCATCATTCATGCAACAAATTTAGCAACTGCTCTGAAATATCTTTAGACAAAGGTGCCACCTACAAAATTTTTGAGAAATAGATATTTGTAATCTGTTGTTACAATCAAATTTTGTTAGTTTGTAATCTTGTCTCTAGTGTAAGATCTTTTCTAGCCATCCCAAGCTTGTTGCATCCTTTTGAGGATTCCAAGATGGCTGAGATTATATATAGAAAGTTTTTTGCTCATTTAAAGGCGGATACATTTTGTAAAGAAGTTCTAAAATATAGAACCTTGTTTTCTTTGAAGTCAAGAGCATACTGTATTAACACATTTTGATATTAATACAAAGCATATAAGAACTTTTTTACTACTACTTATTGTCTTTGTGTATGGATACTTTCATTTTCTTATGCATTCAAATTGTAAGGCTTTTTCAATGCAATGTTCACAAGGTGAATATAGGGGTTAAACTTAAGTTTCTTTCAAGGGAAGTGTAAAATCTTAAGGGAGGTCTCTGGGAATTAATTATCCATATATGAATTTGATGACAGTGATAGGAATTAAAAGAATGGGATGTTAGGCATGTCATTTGAGTTCTAGTATATTTGTCTTGGTAGATTTTTTTGGAGATAGGGTTTGACTTTGATGCCTAAGTAGAATAAGGCACTGGTTTGAGATACATTTGCACATGTTACCAACTGAAGATATAAACAACTGATTCATTTTACTTTATGTATACAATCTTAATCTGAATTATTCTATGAAAATTTCATACATGTATATTGTAATGCTTTGTAGAAGCACTGAATGAGGTTAACCTTCCTTGAGTTCAACTCTAAAAAGAAGAAGGATGAATATCCTTAAACCACTGTTCAATATTGTTGCTTTCATAATTTCTATCATAGTGTTGTGTATCAGGATTTTTTGGGCCATACTAAGAGTTGCAATGTCTTATTAAGTCAATTTTGAGAAGGACAATATAATAGTGAAGGAGATAATTCTCAATTCAAAGCTCATTTCAAACAATGAATTGTTATAGGTAAACCCGCCTGAGTTTTTATACTCAAAGTGAAGAAGGTTTTTATAACCTTAATACCTTAGTGCTTGTAATTTTGTCAGATGCATCTATTGGGATTATATGAGTTCATGAATTATTAATCATCTATAGATTTAAGCTCTAACAAGACCCACCATGCTTTCCTATCCATTAAAATAGATCGAACGATAATCGTTATACCACAAGCTTAGAAATCATGTGCTTTATTTTGGCAGTATAACGAAAACCGTAGGATCAATTCAAGCTTTACCCTTTGGAAGATCTAACCCCACTAACAAATTACACATCACCAAACTAGTGGCCAATTAGGAGTAGGCAAATCATAATATCTGACATGTCCCATCTTTCATTCTGCAACTATTTGGAAGATTGAACGGTCATCGCTATACTGCAAGGTTAAACCTCGTGCATCTTATATCAATGGTATAGTGATAACCATGAGATCATTCTAAGCTTTAAATTCATCTCAAAGATTCTTCTGACATTGACCCCACTTGCTTTATGAGCCACTTCACTGAATCACAAACTGCCATGTTGCATAGAGCGGGCCCCTTCCTAAACCCATCTTTAATAGCAAGGTTTTGTCGGCCACCACATCATCTTTATTTCAACCAATGAGAAACATACATGTGAGCATGACCTAGCAACCTAAGGCCCCACCCACCATCTCATCCACCTTTGCATTGGATAGTTGTTGCTATACCGTGACACTTAAAAAGGCATCAACTCGGTCCAATGGTATAATGATAGCCATTGATGTGTTCCACTATTTAATTGCAAGAAAACCCCCTTACAGATGGGCCCGCTTGGATAGATGGCTGCTCGTTGCTATACCGCATGTCAAAAATTCTGACAATAGGAAGCCTGAGATGTAATGATAGCCACACATTTTCAAAGGGTTGACACTTAGGAAAATTTGCTGGGAGACTTAGGCTTAGACATAAAATGTAAAAGGGGGCCCCGATATTAAAACCTAACCACATAACATGCGAAGTGGTCATCGATGAATTTAGCAGATGAGTACTTAGGACTTAAGTGACTAGAAAAGGTAATGCAAGAATATAACAAATCTCAGGTCATCCTAGGGTTTCTTCTCACCAATGGCTAGAAATATGAAACTGGACCTAGGGTTTAAGGCCAAAAGTAGGGAAAACACTTGCAGAGACTAGAGAAAACTATATAGCCATGAAAAACCTTTGCAGGTGCTAACAAGGTCTAGTACTACTCCTAAAGTAGAGTAGTCAACCATCCATCATTCACTAAGGATTGATGCTCTTTCCACTTTCTCTAAGAAAAATTAGGGAAGGGAATTACTCCCATCTTCTCCCTAAGATACTCAAAAGTATCCTTTGGTAAGGGCTTTGTGAATGTATCTGCTAGTTGTTCCTTTTTACTTACATAATCCAATTTGACTTCTTTCTCTGCCACTTTCTCTCTTAGGAAGTGATATTTAATCTCTACGTGCTTTGTCTTTGCATGCATCACATTATTCTTTGACATGTTGATAGTACTAGTGTTATCACAATGAATAACAATAGGATAATCAATCTAAATTCCAAAATCCTTTATCATCTGTTTGATCCAAATAATTATAGAATAATTCAAGGCTGCTGCAACATACTCTACTTCTATTGTTGACTAAGAAATATAATTTTGTTTCTTGCTTGTCCAAGTGATGAGTCTATCATCAAGAAACACTACTCCTCCTGATGTACTCTTTCTATCATCAACGCATCTTGCCCAATCTACATCTGTATATACATGAAGCTCAACATTCTCTAAATTAGGATACCATAGACCATAATCTATAGTGCCTTGTAGATATCTAAATATTTTCTTTACTGCCATGAGGTGACTTTGTTTAGGCTCTGATGCAAATCTTCCAACTATGGCAACTGCATTAGAAATATCAGGTCTAGTTTGAGTAAGATATATTAGTTTACCAATCATAGACTTGTACAATGTTATATCTACTACTGGAGAATCAACTTCTTTTGTAAGCTTGCATCCTATTATCATAGGTGTGCCCATTGGCTTACAATCATCCATCTTGAACTTCTTCAATATCTCTTTCACATATTTAGACTGATTAATGAAAATACCTTTCTCTATCTGCTACACATTTAATCCTAAAAAGTATTTGATAGGTCCAATCATGCTCATCTCAAACTCACTCTCCATCTCTTTAGAAAATTTTGCACTAAATTTGTCATTAATGTCATCAACAAATATAGCTACAAGTAGTAAACCTTCATATGTCTCTTTGATAAACATATTACAATCTACTGCTCCTTTCTTGAATCCAATTTTTGTTAGATATCTATCAAGTCTCTCATACCAAGCTCTAGGGCTTGCTTAAGTCCATAGAGGGCTTTATTCAATCTGCATACCATATCAGGCTTTTCTGATAGGGTGAATCCTTCTGGCTGGTCAATGTTGTAATACCCCAAAAATGGGCTATAGGTTCATTAATCTCCTACATCGACACATCGAACAAAATCGACATCAAAGTCCTAACCTAAGGCACATCTGAACATAATTGAATTCTAATTGATTATCTCAAATTCTGCATCGGGGAATATTCCTAGTAACATTCCTAATTATCCTAATTATTTTTGATTTAATGATTATTTGGCGATAAATTCTATTTATCCTAAAGTTTGATTAATTGAATATTCTCAATATTTAATTAATTAGATTTAATTCTGCCACTTAATTATTTAATTGAAGTTAATTCTATTTATTCCTAAATTGTATTATTTAATTTTGACAATAAATCCAAAATCCTATGAATAATTGATTAAATTCTTATTTAATTAATTAAAGCAAGTTGTCAATTTTTAATAATATTGTTTTTGAATAAAAGTTTGAAAAATAGTTGATTAACCCATAAATCAATTGTTTTATTTTTTAAAATTAGTTAAGTTGGAAATAAATCACTTTATTATTAAATTAATTGATAAATAAAACATGCACAATCACAAAAGCAGACAACTACCAATTATCAATTAAATCAAAAACTCTATTTTGAGTTAAACTTTGCTGTTGCATGTTTTTGTGAGTTAATTATTCTTTATTTTCAGATAACTCAAAAATCAAGTTGAGTTTATTTGAGTGATTTATGACTTTCTTCCATGCATCCTCAAAGCCCTAGATTTCTATAAATGAAGGCTTAGCTCTTCACAAATCATCTCATAATTTTGCAAGCTTACTATGCCAAAATCGTCTATGAATTGCACAACTATTTTGAAGAATTGGAATTTGGAGAATCAAAGCTTATTGCGAATCAAGGCTATTGTGAGATCAATTTGGTTTTTACATTCATTTAGATTCATTTTCATATCATTGTTGGATCAATTTCATATCAGTTCATTCTATATTAGATTCATATCAAGTTTTCATCACATCATTGCATAGAAAATAAATAATAATAATAATAGATTAATTGCATTCATATTTAATATCAGTTTTGCATTCAAATCCTTCATTTAGGTGTCGTCAAGGTCACTGATCTTGATACAATATTAGAACATCATACTCGCACCTACTAGAAGGTAGTAAATCACCTGGTTAGTTTAGCTTTCAATTATTGCATGATTTTGATTTAGCTAACCTCTAATATTTTACTGAAGTGTTGTTTCTACAGATCAGGTACAAAATTCACACACCCAAATGTATACTTCTTCCTTTAAATCTCCATTCAGGAATGCTAACTTAACATCAATCTGATAAACTTTGAAGTTTTTGAATGTTGCATAAGCTATAAACAACTTGATAGCTTCTAATCTGCTCACAGGTGCAAATGTGTCTGAATAATCAATACCTTCTCTTTGCACATATCCCTTGCATAACCTTAATTTATTCCTTACTACTGTACCATCTTCATTCATCTTGTTTCTGAATATCCACTTTGTTCCAATCACATTCTTATCACTAGGTCTTGGGACTAGTTCCCAAGTATCATTCTTGATATTCTAATCTAGTTCTTCTTTCATAGCATCATACCAATCTGAATCATTACATGCATCTTCAACACTTAAAGGTTCTATCTAAGATAGTAAACATACCACTTCATTGCTTGATGAACTCTTTATTTTTGATCTTGGTGTGACTTTGCTGCTCTGATCTCCAATGATGTCATCCTTAGAGTGATATCTAGATGTATACTTTGGAACTTTAGGTGATACTGACTCATTTTCCTTCTAAGTTTCTTCTTTACTTATTTTAGGGTCATTGAATAATACATCAATACTGTCAAACATCTCTTCAATTACTGTCTCACTAGTGGAAGGAATGGGTTCTTCTTCAATCATAGGTGAATACTCATGATATTTTTCATGAACCATAAACTTTTCATCAATCTTAACATGAGCACTTTCAATGATCTTCTTCAATCTCAAGTTCAAACATCTATAAGCTTTTCTTTTAGTAGAGTAACCAAGGAAACTACCTTCATCACTTCTTGCATCAAACTTGCCTATTGCTTCATCCCTCTCAATGTAGCACTTTCTTCCAAAGATTTTGAAGTATTTCACTCTGGGAACATTACCAAACCTTAGCTCATAAGGTGTCTTTTCCGCGCCAGGCCTGAATTGTATTCTATTGATGGTATAGACTATTGTATTGACTGCATCTCTCCAATAGGTGTGTGCAACATTTCCTTCAATCATGATGGTGTGTGTTGTATCGAGGATGATCCTATTCCTTCTCTCTACAATCCCATTCTAATGAGGGGTTCTAGGTGCACTCAACTGTCTCTTTGTGCCATGTTCTTCGCAGTACTCATAGAATCTATCAGAGGTGAATTCTCCTCTATCCAATCTTAGACACTTTATCTTTAGTCCAAATTCATTCTAAACCTTAGCTTTGAATATTTTGAACTTCTCAAATGCTTCTAACTTATCTTTCAAGAATGCAACCCACATCATTCTTGATGCAGGAGCATCCTGGGTGTAAGAGCAATCTTGCATAACCCAAAAAAAAATATTTCTATTTTTGTATTCAATAAGGGCTATCTTGTGCAGAGCTTCTATTTATGGAAACTTTCTATTTTTAGTAAGTTGGTCTTACGATCTCAAAATGTTCTAATTTTACATGTGGAGGTTCATCTTAGTCATATCAGCCTGCCAGCAAAGTTTCATGGCTAGATCAGGTCTAGTTTTGAAGATATTGAAGATTTTTGGTATTGGTAGCAGGGTACAAAAACTTTAAACTCAGTTTTGAAGGCTTTAGAGGCCCCGAATGAGGTCAAAAAATTGGGTGACAGGTGCTTTGTGCCAATCAAGCCTGTAGAGCACTTCGTGGCATTTCCAAAATGGGGTTATAATAGTCAATCAGGTCAACTGGTGATGGCTTATGGTCTCTGGAAGTCGGGCCACCGGAAATGGCAGAAAATAATTTTCCTTCAAAATTTCTATTCGGGTTTCAAAACTCATTTTGAGCCGACTTTGATGTAATAAATTGTCAAATAAAATAATTCTAAGTTTGGTCGGCCGTTAGGGTTAAATTTTTGGAACCTTCTCGGGCGGTGGAAATTGCTTATATAAAGAAGGCCCGTAGTGTTTTCTAGGGCAGTTCTGGGTAGTAGATCTGGGTATTAATTCAAGGCTTTGTCCTACATAATATTGGAAGGGAATTCCCATGTGGCTTTGCATATTGTAATTCTGAAAGTTTGTAATTCCACATTTGTGGAGATAATAAGAAGCCAATTTTATGTTCTTGCATATTATTGTTGTTGTTTCTCTATTTCTGTTATGTGTTTGTGGTATTAAGGGGAGCACCCTTCATCAATTCTAGAATAATCATCAAAAAACAAAATTAAATACCTTTCACCATAGTATGATCTTGTTTGAGTTGGTCCACATAGGTCTTTATGAATCAGATCCAACTTGTTCTTTGCTAAATTATTCTTGCTTCTTAATGAATTACTCACATGTTTTCCCATCACACATTCCCTGCAAATAGTATCAGTTGGCTTTTCTATGCTAGGTAGATCTCTTACTGCCTTTACATTTCTTACCTTTACTATGTTATAAAAATTGATATGACATAGTATTTTTGTTAGGAATGAATGCTAAAGTGTTTGGCACCCATTCTATAGTAGTTGTTGTTGCATTCATGACTATGATTGTCATTCATGTCAACACAGTGTTTTACCGAAGACTTGCAGAGAAGCAAATAGTGTTTTGATTAGCATATATGGGATATTGTAGTTGGAGCTATGCAACATTGAGGATATAATATTTGATATTTTATATGTCTATGGTTAAGAGCATAGATAGTAATTCTTTTATTCATGAAAGTTATGATCATTTTGGTGGAAGCAATATTCGGGCAGTGTTCCTGAGTAGCGGTTTTTGACAATCAGATGAAATCTCCTAATTGGGATGGAATCTGGCTTTGCACAATTAAAGAGAAGTTAGAGACACATTGATAGTGATGTGGATGATAGTGCAAACTTTGAAGTCACATGAGTGAAGATTTATTATATTTGGAAGCTGATAGTTTTATGTAATTTTGGTGTAGCATGTGAAATATTTTATTTTGTAATTGTGTGCCGACTCATTTGTAATTATTTGAGTGTGGTATAAAGGAAGGAATGTTTTTCCTTGTTGTATAGAGATAGTGGAAAGTGGTTGATTATTAAGTTATGAAAGCGAATTGTGAAGGAAGACATGCAAAGTACAGAGATCTAAAATTGAGATCTGATGTAGCAGTGAGTGCAGTTTGGCATAGTCAGAGAAAAGGTAACATATTATTCTGTTGAATAATGCAAAGATTATTTGGATAGTGAGTTTAGTGATTTTACCCTGAAGCTATTTGGGCAGTGGGTCCTTTTGTCTTCCAGAGCTCTTAACAGCGTTAGAATCTTTTAACAGGGATTCAAAATCTCCTAACAGGGATTTATATGTATTGAATGTATTTCATAGGACTCCTAATAGAGTCCATCCTTTTATAGGGAATATTCATATTAGTGCATCTTTTGCGGGCATCATTCCCACTAGGGTTTACTCTTTGATCAAGAGGTTCCCTAGTCAACATATCTTGTGTTATTGTGTAATTGTGTATGAATATCTTTCTATGGTTGGTAATTATATTGCTTACATGGTTTAATGCTGTTGAAGATGATAAAAGTTATAATTATTTGACAACTGATTCACCCCCCCCTCTTAGTTATCTTGGTGGACTTTACTTTCTAACAATTGGTATCAAAGTAGCAGGTCCTTGAAAGAGAAGTTTAACAGCTTAAGGAGATCCATGATGAATTTTAGGAAAGAAAGCCCTAAGTTTGATGGAGTAAATTTTGATAGCTAGAAAGAAAAGATGAAGACACATCTACTATGTTTAGGACTAGGTTATTGGTTGACTACAAAGAATGACAAGACTATCATTGAGGAAGATGATCTTGAGACATGCTCTAATGATGAGAGATCTATTCATGTGTAAAATACTTGCAAGAGAAGCACTTTTGATAGAACTTCTGGAGATTGAATATCGTTAAGTAAAATTTTTGAAAAAATCTCATAAAATTTGGAAAGCTTTTCACTCTACTTTTGAAGGTGATGAACATGGAAAAAGAGTTAGATTACATAATTGGATATGTACATTTGAAGATATAAGAATGTTGGAAGATGAATTTATTAGAAGCTATATTGGTAGAATGCCAGAAATTATTGTAGGGATAAAATCTTGTGGAGGAACAAAGACAGAGAATGAAGTGATATGGAAAATTTTGAGGACATTGACTCCTGTATTTAAGTAGATAACACAAATGATTGAACAAGTTATACCTTGTACTACAAACTTTACAAGAGAGACTCTTCTTGGAAGATTGGAAGAACCAGAGATGAACCTGAGGTTATCAGGAGACTTACCTAGAATGAAGATGACATTTAGTGCTCTTAGTGTTCACCCTACATTATCAAGAAGCATCAGTGTAAGTGGAGATTTTGCTAGCAGCAGCAGATCTAGAAATGAAGAAGATAAGAAGATTGAAGAAGGTATTGCCTTGCTTGTGAAAAGAGAACCAAACGGTTAGAAAATTTTTAAATGTTGGACTTGTCAAGAATATGGTCATTTTTCATCTAAATGTCCTAAGAGAGTTAAGAAGTACATAAATAATTTCAAGCCTAGAAGATCTAAGGAATGTTACTATGCTAATGGTGAAGACCTTGAAGCTAGTATTAAAAGAACTTTAAGTGAAAGTGATACTAAGAATAATGATGAAATAAGATTTGTAGCAATTAAAGAAGAAAATTTTGAAACTAATATTAAGGAAGAAAAAGCCTTAGTTTCCCAAGTTGAAAAGAAAGTTGATTGGATTATAGATAGTGGTTGTTCACATCATATGACTGGAGATATGAAAAAGTTCATAAAGTTTAACAATTATGATGGAGGAGTTGTTAGAGTTGGTAATAATGCACCTTGTTTGATTAAAGGTATAGGATCTATTACTCTTGATGGAAAGACTAATACTGATGATGTTTACTTTGTGGATGGATTAAAACATAATCTTTTGAGTGTTGGACAGTTAGTTGATAAGGGATATCAAGTTTGGTTTATTGAGAAAACTTGTGTGATAAAGGATAAAGATGGAAATATGATTGGAACAGGATCTAGAACCAGAGGAAATGTATTTTAGTTGAATCCTACTGACATGATATGTTTGATTACTAAGATTGATAATAATTGGTTATGGCATAGAAGGTTTTGTCATATAAACTTTGATAATATTGTGAAAGTAAGTACTACACTTGTAGTAAGGGATTTGCCTAAAATTATGAAGCCTACTAACATGATTTGAAAAGAATGTGTGATGGTTAAGTAGAAGAGAAGTTCATTTCCTAGTAAGAAGTTCTCATCGGTAGAGAAGTTAGAGATTGTTCATACAGAGTTGAGCGGTCCTACCAGGACTAGAGGATTCTATGGAGAAAGGTATTTTATGATTCTTGTTGATGATTTTACAAGAATGATGTGGATTGCATTTCTGAAAGAAAAATCTGAAGCATTTGATAAGTTTAAGATCATTAAGAACAAAGTTGAGAATGAATCTAGAATGAAGATTAAATGTTTGAGATCTGATAGAGGTGGTGAATTTACTTCTAGAGAGTTTAACACTTTTTGTGAAGTGAATGGTATTAAGAGACAGTTTTTGGCCCCTAGAAAACCTAAACAAAATGGTATTGTCGAAAGAAGAAACAAATCAGTGACTGAAGCAGCAAGAGCTATGTTATTTGAGATTGATTTAGGAAAGACATTTTGGAGAGAAGCAATGAATACAATAGTATATACAATGAATACAGTACAAATCAAAGTGGACACAGATAAGATACCTTATGAATTATGGTTTGGACATGCACCCTCAGTTAAGTATTTTAGAATTTTTGGAAGCAAATGTTATATAAAGAGAGATGATGATATTGGAAAGTTTGATCCTAGAAGTGATGAAGTATTTTTCTTGGATATTCTTTGAAGAGAAAAGCATATAGATGTTACAATAAGAGAACTAAAATTATTGTTGAGAGCACAAATGTTAAAGTTGATGAAAAGTTCAAAATTTAGGAAAGAATGCTTGATTATGAATTTGATGAAGAAGCTCAGCCTAAGCCTAACACTAAAACTACTGAATTATTCTATGAGACTGATAGTGAATTGTTGAATGAAAGTCATGCTAAAGAAACCAAACAGGAATCTAGAGAAGAATCTATAGTTGAAGCAAGATCTGAGACTATGACACCGAACAGGTATTTATCAAGACATCATCCTATTGAACAAGTTATTGGAAGTTTGGACAGAAGAGTTCTGACTCAGAATAAGGTACATTTATGTTTGATTTCTCAAATTGAACCTAAATCTACTAGTGAAGCTTGTGAAGATGAACATTGGATTAATGCTATGAGAGAAGAACTAGATCAGATAGAAAAGAACAAGACATGGGAATTGGTCCCTATACCTAAAGACAAGAATATAATTGGAACTAAATGGGTATTCAGAAACAAGATGAAGGAACAAGGAGAAGTTGTAAGACACAAAGCAAGATTGGTATGTAAGGGATACTCGCAGCAAGAAGGAATTGACTATGAAGAAACTTTTGCACCAGTAGCAAGACTTGAAGCAGTAAGAATGTTTTTGGCCTATGCAACTTTTAAGAAATTCAAAGTGTATTAGATGGATGTGAAGTCAGCATTTCTGAATGGAGAATTGGAAGAAGAAGTCTACATTGAGCAGGTTGGAGGTTTTCCTTTGATTCAAGAAGGAGACATGGTATGTAAACTAAAGAAAGCATTATATGGACTAAAGCAAGCACCTAGAACTTGGTATGGAAGACTGGATAAGTATTTGTTAAAGTTGGGATTTGCTAAAGGAACAGTTGATAGTAATCTATATACAAAAGAAATTGAAAATGGTTTGTTGATTATAGTTATTTTTGTTGATGACATTATTTTTGGAGGAGAAGATGAGGCTAGTGACAAATTTGCTGATGAAATGAAGAT